>JAHWFP010125984.1:0-10753 GCA_023313725.1 Lithobius niger | reverse complement strand
CCCCCCCCCCCCCCTCCGAAGGTTCTGGACAGATTCTCCCGCAAGGATGCGGGCTTGCTCTCTCGGCTTCGCACGTGCCACGTTCAACTGCGTGCCCACCAAGCTCGTCTTGGTTGGGCGCGATGGCCAGGGTGTGCTTGTGGGGATGGTGATGAGACGGTTCAACACTTTTTCTGCTGGAGTGCCCTCGTTGGGCTGCCCACTGCCGCTTCGGCATTGGTGGGAATGGGGGAGATGTGTTACTTGGAGTTTTGGGGGTTCCACCCCATGTGGAGCCTGGAAGGTTGTCTCTAGGTAGGGTACTGGGGTTTTGCAAGGCCACTGGCCGGTGTGTTCAGTGACGTCATAGTGGCGCCTTATCAGGGACTTTCGGTAGTTCGGTGCCTCTCCCTTGTTTGAGCAAGTGCCACTGGAGGCTTCTTGTGTTTGGTTTTGGTCTGTACGGGGTAGAGTAAGTTAGATGTTAAGTAGGCTATAGTGAGCGTGTGGCATTAAGGCTTGTAAGCTCAATAAAGATACAGATACAGATACTGAGAACAACTTAATGAAACTAATATTATTAAATACTCCGTAAGTGTGCCCGTTTATTGTTAAAGTTGAAATCAAACAATTAATATTCATTCCTCTACCAGCTGCTAGTGGTTTAACATTGTACATTGAACTTAAAGGTGCTTGCCTCCATTACTCCAGATTAACCCTTTCCTGCCTAGTGTTTACTGAAGTGAACGGCTCTAAACAGAAAAAAAAGTCCGTCCCGATACACAATGAAAGCTTGGGACCCCGAGCAAGGCGAGCACACACAACTCAGTGGTCAGCATCCCCAACTTGAAACCAAGTGAATGCTGGTTCGAATCCCACAACTAACCAAAGTAATGGAATTTAAAAAAAATCCATCCAGGTTAGCATGGGCAGTAAAGGGTTAAATTATTTAAAGAAACCAGTGAACAGGGAATAAGGCCGGCTTAAAAAAATCCTTAAAATCCATGAAGCAAGAAAAACCACTCATATCCACAAGATATTAGTCGTTTTGTAGTCTGACATTCGTCTGCCAAAAAAGCAACTGTACACAATTACTCACAATTCAGTTTTGAAAATAGAAATAAAAAAGTGCAAAGTACCAACCAAGCGCACACAGATGGTACCTACCCAACACCAACCCCAAATAATCAAGATACAGACAAGTGAGTGTCGAAGCGACACTGAAGCATGTTGAGCATTCCAGAGATTGATGAGCCAGTGAAGAAACGGTGGCAGATGTCAAGACGAGAATTAGAACCCTTTAATCGAAAGTGGTGCTCTCTGGTAATCCCAGTATAGAGGGAAAAAGGTTGTTAGGATCAACATTCAGAAAACATTTCAAACTCAGTAGAGGCAAAATACCGTCAACATTGAACAACCTGGCCTTAACACAAGTTAGCACAATTTATGGCAATTTAATTAAATTTATTAAGAATACGGTATTCTTTTCATTACTGCATTTATTTTTGACCGTCATGCAATCCCAAACATTAGTTTGCTTTGTCGTCTATCCTTTTACGCGTAACGAATTTGTCATGCATTGCAATCGACACTTTTTACACACAACGAATTTTCCAAACAAGAATTGGTTACGAATATAGCATGAAAATAAACTAAAGTGTGATGTAATTTGGATTATAATTGCTTTTGAATAGACGAATGTAAGACTGGAAAATGAATTACCTTGTGAAAATGCGTTGCATGGGTTTTGCTTGTTTCACTGATTTTAAAGATTTTTTTTTAAACCAGCTTTCCATCCTGCTATATGGACTTTAGCGTTTTTTGCATTAATCTGTTAAAGTATTAATAACACACTTGTTGAAACGTCAAATTTAATTAGGCTGTCAGTTTAAATTTTCTAAACAGGTTTGCAGTTTCTCATAATATCATGTTATCCTGCCAGTGAACTGATAAAAAAATACAATAAATGAAAACTCTTTTGAACCGGATCTTGAACCGGTTCAAAACGGGTTTAACCGAACTGCAATTTCTATTTGCTCAGAAAACCGGAACTGAACCGGAACACTATACAGAGCTGAACTGTAACCCGAACTGGTACCCAATTTTTGGCGCCTCGACTCCCTGGTTTAGTCGGTCAGTGGCAGTGAGACAATAGCAAAGAATGTGATTTTTTTGCAAGAATTAGCAGCGAAATTATTGTTTAATTTTTTAAGGAGGGACATTGTTTTGAAGTTGTTGAACCAGATATATTTATCATATAAAAAACTAAAACTTGTATAAAGGAAACCCAAGTTCCGAATGGTTCAGACCTTCAAAAGAATGATAGCAACACACCGAAACATTCTCCAAGTTAATCGCACCGTCTAATAGTTAAAAGGTTAAATAAAAACTAGAAGACTGCTACTTTCGGTAGCAAAGTTCAAGTTTTCATTTAACGTCCGGTGTCATTTAATTATTCGGTGCGATTAACTTAGCGAATGTTTGTGTGTGTTGATATCACTCCTTTGAAGGGTCGTACCATTCGGAACTTGGCGGAGTTTTGTTTTTTAATATGATATCGTTTCTTATTTTTTAATTGTGTATAAGACTCAACTCAACTAGTCTGCAGTTGTGTAACATAATGTGCCACGTTAACAGTGGTTTCAGTGATCATTTTCCCAATATTTTAATTTCTTTTCACTCCTTTGAGAGGGCGAATCATTCCCAGTTTAGTGGCCTCTTTACCAGGATTTGGTTGTATTTTAATTTTGTTTGTTTATTTCATATCACTCCTTTCAGAGGCTGAACCATTCTCAACTTGTGGCCTCTGTGTATTTTCACATTTTATTTGCTTATCGTGAATTGGACCATGGAGACAATTTCTTTGGCAACGTTGTCTAGATTAGTCATTGTCTGAACTTTGGCCGTCCAATGAGAGACGATGCCGGCAATACTAACAATCGTTAAAACAATACTTTCGTACTTACGTGCCCTCCCCTCGCTATTCCCGTTACACCACCAGGCTTCAAACCAGAAAAGCAATGGAGTTTGCATCGTATTGCAGCTAATCGTCCTATTTCTTAGCTGGAAACCTTCACTCTATCTCGGTATGGGTGAAAAATCATCCCATGGAATTTAACATGGGAATGAGCGGACTATATGTAGCTAGATAGTAACACATTTGCAACATTATTGAGGGACATGTTTTGCATGGAAAGCCGCTTAGCTGACATTACTACGCGAGTTGATTTTTGTCAGGTGTGATATTGATCTCCATTTTAACATAATTTCAACTTTTGTACCGCATTATTATTTTCCCCTAGCCTTGAAATGTGCCAAACTATGATTCAGGATATTAGACACTTTTGCTTTGGCGTCGCACTACAATGGAGTACTGCACAACTAAATTTATGAATGTAGACTAGCTGCTATGGATACTGGTGGGAAAAAAAGAAAGATAGCTGTAGAAGGCAACTTCCATGGTTTGTTTAATGCAGTTCGTCCCCACAACACCCTCTACAAGATGATGATCATAGAGATCATTGTAAAACAAGATCACAACTGTGATCTGTGACGCTTGGTTTTGTATGTTATGCGTAATGCACGTAGTGTTATTGAAAATTTGCAGTCCAAGGGGTTAATTGTGCAAGACACTGCAGTAGTATGTGACTCCCCTGCCCCCAAAAAAGAAAAAGTTAAAAGATTTTTGTGGCGGGAGGAAGGGTTTGGACGTATCATATCAAAAACCAAAACTGGTAAAAGGACCACCAACTTCCGAATGGTTCGGCCCTTCAAAGGAGTGATATCGATACACTAAAATATTCGCAAAGTTAATCGCACCGACTAATAGTTCAAAGATTAAATGAAAACTAGAACATTGGTACTTTCGTGTGTTGATATCACTCCATTGAAGGGTCGAACTATTCGAAACTTGGCGGTTCCTTTTACCAGAATTGGTTTTTGAAATCACTTTTTTTTTTTTTTTTAATTTTGTAGTTAGCCCAAGTAGCCTGCAGATGTGTAATAAATTGCCACGTCAACAATAACTTGGGTGGCCATTTTTCCAATACTTCAATTTCATATCACTCCTATAAGAGGCCGAACCATTCTCAACTTAGTCGCCTCTTTATTAGTTTTTGGCTTTATTTTGACATTTTGTTTGTTTTTCGTGAATTGGACGTAGACATAATCCACCCAAAACCAAAACTGGTATAAGGGAAGCCGCCAAGTTTCCAAAAAGGGTCGGCCTTTGAAAGTAGTGATATCATTCAGCCAGGGAAATGCCGCTAATGTTAATCTTATTAGCCAAGTTAATCGCACCTACTAATAGTTCGAAAGTAAAATGAAAACTAGAACATTGCTACTAGCGGTAGAATCTTCAAGTTTTCATTTAACTTCCAAAGTATTATTCGGTCCGATTAACTTGGCTAATAGGATTAACCTTGGCGGCTTCTCTTATTGAAGTTTTGGTTTTGGGTGGATATCACAACTTTCATAGGACTGTGAATGTACAACGGATCCTCTATCTTTTTTGTCTGGAGGAATTTTATGTCTATAAATTTTCTTATTCATAATTTTCACATTTGCCTTCGCCCAATTAGGCGCTACATCAGCCAAATTGACACGGTTTGGTTTATTGTATGCCCCTGCTTCACATGCTTAAGTTTATTCAATCCCATTTTTGAGTGCACTGGCTACCAAATGCTGATTTTCGTTCGCTTCGCTCACTCAATCAGCGCATCCCCCTTCAGTTGCCCCTCCCGAGGTTAATGTTGATCACGCAATGAAACTAGAACTGCTCACTCAATCACAATATTATTAATCTCATCTACTTGACCGATCGTCTACATGGCGGCATCACACTAGCATGTGTCTGGTATAACCAGCAAACTCGGATAATCAGCATTACTAAGATATACTTCTTTGAAAAAATTACTTTTTTATTTCTACTTGATTGGACCCTGTGCTCACGATCTGCATTTTGTTTCCAACTCTTCTTGCAGTGAAGACTCCTAGTCCCTTAGTGGGATTTGTTGTTTTTGTGATCCATTTATTAGATGCAGAGCCATGGCACGAAGCAGCACGCCCAGTATACCATACATGACAACAATACATCGACACTTCCGGTGATCATAAATTTATTCGGGCCATGGCTCTAAGCCGAGCGCCCTGCTCCATAAGCTGTCTTACATTAAACTTACCTATACCAAAACAGCCAAGCAACACCACAAACGAACTATGAAACGTCCTCAGTTTCCACTCATACCTACCGGAACTCTAGTATCCAAACACCCCACCACCGTGTACAAGTTGCATGGACCGCTACACATCACCCACAACCTCAGCACGAATCCCCCAATACTATCAGCAATGGCCTATTAGCATTATCAGAGTTCCTCTTAGAACTCCTCTGAATTGTGCACACTATCACTACACGAAACACTTCTATCCTGTACACGGAGCACTGAGTACAGAGCACGAAGCCCGATGTCATTAACACTGATGTTCTCCACTGCGCAGAAGCCGGTACCTCAACACCAAAATACTACTGGAAACCAACACACTGTAGTTCTCAAACATTCTACCACGGTGTACAAGTTGCACGGGGTACTATTAGCATCATCACTGTTTCTTCCAGGACCCCTTGAATTGCGCACACCATCACATTGCTCATGTAGCTTGATGTCTTGACACTGTTGTTCTCCACTGCACACAAGTCGGTACCTCTGGACTGCACACTGTCTTTCAGTACCTGCTATACAGCTTAGTTTCTAACACCAACAGAACACGAACTGAACAGGCACAGAGGACTAGGAGGGTCGCAATCGCAAGCCAGTCGACGCGCAAAAAGCCGCTATCGCGCGCAACGTGGAGACAGAGCTACGATCAACTAGCATGGTTAACAGAATGTGGTGGGAAACTTAGCAATCCAATGTGCAGCAACAATGTATTCTGACTATTAACTACTGAAACAATGCGTACAACTATAACACTTAAGCATGTTATAATCTACTGTTGAATGACAATACAACAAATATTTTGCCTTTACGCTCCATTTCAGAGCCACGTGCAACCCCATTTGCATCTGCAACCCCATTTTAGAAAAAGGCACTTCCCCGTACTAATTTTTACGTGCTTGCCCAAATTGAGACATGTAAGGTTTCCGTAACGAGCTGTAGACGCATCTTTATACCCTATGCGAGTTAACATGGGAGCCCTATCCTTAGCTAGCCAGTAACACAAATCAACGTTATTGAGGGTACGTCTTCTACATAAAGGACACGTTCCCACACTTTAATGTTGAAGTTTTATTCGTTACTGGGCCCAAGACACCTGATTCCAACGATTTTCAAAGATTTCTACCGCATGAGGAATTTACACCAGTAGGCTGAAATAAGGTCGTTACAGTTGAAAGACACAATCTACTAGTAGCCGCTTTTCTACTTGTCCACGACACACTAGCGTGTGTCTAGATTTCTTTGGCAACGCTGTTTAGTTTAGTGACTACACACTAGCATGTGTCTAGATACAAACGTCAGTATACACGTTGTCATTGTCTCTTTGGCCGTCCAATCACAGACGATGCTGACAATACTAACAATGTTTATAACAATACTTTCGTATTTACGCGTCCTCTCACGCCATTCCCGTTACACCCCAGGCTGTTAACCAGAAAAGGTATGCAGTTTGCATCGTATTGCAGCAATTCGTTCAATTTCATAGCTGGAAGCCTTCCTGCTATCTCGGTATCGGTGAACAATCACCCTACGGGAATTAACATGGGGATGAGTGGACTAGAAGTAGCTACCTAGTAACACATTTGCAACGTTATTGACGGTCAGATTTCGCATTGAAAGCCACTTAGCTGACTATTCTTATACGAGTTAATTTTTGTTAAGTGGGTCATTGCTCTCCATCTTTCCACTATTTAAGCTTTTGTACCGCATTAATATTTTTCCCCAAGTACCAGAAATGTGCCAACCTATGCCTCAGGATATAAGACATTTACGCTATGTCGTCCCGGTACAATGGTGTACATCATCGACAATTAAATTTATGTGATGTTTGTTGCCTAACTTCGCACGACACATTAGCGTGTGTCTAAATTCTTCGTTTCGTTCGTCGTTGCAGTCTGAACTAGCCGTTAGTCGTGGCAAAAATATATAAAACCAGACAACAACATAATTTGCTTTTGGTCGTGGACAAATAACAGCTTCACTACCACAGCATTGTGAACTACAACTACATGGAGGACGGTGCGAAGACGTACGAACAGCACGTAGTTTGCTGCAGGTGATTTGAGGGAAAGAGGCTGCAGCCTGTAGTTAAGCTTAACCCGAAACGAGTAGGCTAACCCACTAAGTTGTGTACCATCAATATGTGCTGACTTACTCTACTCAGAACCACTTCGTAACCAAAGCACTAGCAAAGGACAGGGATGTCCATACTGTTTAGTCCATATTACTCGATTACGTTAATGACTTTTGCAAAGTTTTATTTGCAACTGGTAATAATGAAACATTTTGATGGAAGAAGAAGTTAAAATGTTAGGAAAGATGAGCTGAGAAGAGCAAGGGTAATTAATAAATGTTATAAACGCAACTAATAATGACAGTCTCGTTCAAGTTACAAGAAGTGTGTTCTCCAAATTGTAATAACAGTTCGCAGTATACCCACGGAAGATTGAAACTAATTTATTTGTTGTTGTTGTTTTGCTTATACCAAATTTTCTCGGTTCATCTCTAAGATGAACGAATGGCATACGAAACATGCGAAAACGAGTATTTTACGACTGCCCCGCAGATATTTTACCAAGAACCGCGGTAGCAGTCTTTACCCTCACGGTGAACTTCCATGCTAAACTTTGAAACTCAGAATTGACATGGCCCGACGAAATTAGTTTTTCTCGGGGGGGGGGGGGGGGGGTCTTGTCGTAGCTATTTCACTGCATTACAAATTTGAATAACAATAATAGAACCGTTCTCCACAGAATGGGCATTTCTTGATGTTGTTGTTAGTCTTGTTGGGGAAATTTGCTCTCACCCCGAGGTCGAACCAATGATCTAATTTTTTATTTTTATAGCTTAAAACGTTAATAAAGCTCAGAAATGCTATGGAACAAGTACAACACCGATCAGAACTGAGATAAAGCCTTTTAGTGATAAACAAAGCCAGCTACATTTCAGGAATCTCAATTCCCATCATCAGGTACTAGTAAAACTAGCTAATACATGGACATATCGACTATTGGCAGGTATCTACATGCCTAGGACCACAATTTTTAGGTCATAATACGCTCAAATTTTTCAATAATAAAAAGGCAAAAACCGTTGAAATTTTCCCTCAAAAAGAAAAAAAAAGCAAAGGCCAAGCAGGACAAGTATTTTTCCTCGCCAAGCCAAAGAAGAAAGACTCGGTTTCATGCAAATGCAGTCACGCAGTTACATCTCGCTGCACGCCGTCTCCGTATTCGTGAAACCGTGTGACTGTATTTGCATGAAGACGAGTCTTTTTTCCTTGGCTTGGTGAGGGAAAATACGTGTTCTGCTTCGCCTTTGATTTTTGCCCCTTTTGAGGGGAAATTTCAATTATTTTTGCCATTTTACTCTTTTACTTTTGGGAAATGTATGCGTATTCAGCGTTGTAAAAACTGTGGTACAATACCTGGTATCAATACCTGTTGATAGTGAAAATGTCTTTATTTTAGTATATTTTACTTGTACCTGATGAAGGGAATTGAGATTCCAGAAACGTAGTTGTAGTCCGATGCAGTTAGATCATTTTTTGACGAAGTTTGGAAAAAATTCCCATAAAGATAAAACTTGGCAGATATGCCCAGAAATACTCCCCGAGTAACATACTAAAAGTCCCCTAAAATCCCACTGGAGCTTTCGCCTAACCTAACCTACCACATTGTATATTTTCTTAAATATCTCACGAACTATCACACCTACCGAAAATTTTATAGATAAATACATTAAAGATAACAAAAATCTCTACAAGTAAGATCCTTATGATATTTTCGCTAAAACCAACTGTTTTTTTGCAATCTACTGGTTTACTGAAAACGTGATGAATTTTGAAGAGATGGCCTCAGCCGGCTACCAAATTATCTATTTAGTGGGGCGATGGGTAATCGTCTAACTGGAAAATCGCATAATTGGAAGAACGTATACAGTATAACAGTATAACGGAAAGTCGTATAACACGAAATTCGTATAATGGAAGATCGTCTAAACTCTAAAAGGAAGGTCGTATAATGGAAAATCATCTAATGTCCCTGCCTCGCTTGTGCAGCCGCGCTCACTGCAGCCATGCATGTAATATCAGAAACCGCAGATATATTATCGTCCAGTTAGACCTTTATCCATTATACGATTATCCATTATACGATATTCCGTTTAGATGATTTTCCATTATACCTTATTCCGTTTAGATGATTTTCCAGATTTTTTATTTATGCAGATATTAGACAATTATCCTATTAGGCGATTTTCCAGTTAGACGTTCGTCCGACGCCCCCTATTTAGTGGGGTGGGGGGGGGGGGAGTTTTCCATCTGGCAACCAATTTGCTCCTTTGGTTTCAGTTAGTATATGGGTGGAGGAGACTAGAAATCCCGGTTCACACTTTTCATGCCCACCCCAAAAAAAACCGTTTTTGGGGGGGCTGTAACTCTTTAACGGTAAACAAATCAAAAGCACAATGTGAAGCAAAAACGTTCAGCACACAAAGTCGATTTACATCTTTTACGTAAAAGCAACCCTTGAACCTCAAATTCGTATTTAAAGTACATCACCCTTAATTTGCGCGAAAACTCCTTTTTTTTTAATTGGTTGTTATTTTCGTGTTTGAAGTTAGTATTCTTGCGAGTCATCTAGTAGCCCAAAATGGACATGCTTAGAATTTTTCAAAAGATGGCGATCTATTCTTTCCATCAATCTTAACCGAAATTGTTTAGCTTAGATAGGGATCGACCTACGCCCATTTAAAGGTGAAGAGGTAATGGCGCAGCGGCGAAAGTTTATGATGAATTTCGAATTCAAAGTGCTCTTGCGAGCCTTCTAAAAGCCCAAAATGGAAATTCTTAACATTTTCTGAACGGTGGGGATCTATTCTTTCCACCAATCTTAACCGAAGTTGTTTAAATTAGATACAAATACAAATATGATCATTACAGTGGCACTTTGAAATTATAATTAGCCGCTCCACCAATTACAGCTGCACCTTAACATAGACATAGGACAGTCCTATCTAACCTAAACAATTTCAGTTAGGATTTATGGAAAGAATAAAGCCTCACCTTTCAGAATATTTTAAGCATGTCCATCTCGAGCTTAAAGGGCTCGCAAGAGCACTTTGAATTCGAAAACCACCATACGCTTTCGCCATTACGTCATTACCTCTTTACCTTTAAATGAGAGTAGAACGGCCCCTATCTAAACTAAACAATTTCGGTTAGAATTGATGGGCAGAATAGATCCCCACCTTTCAGGAAATTTTAAGCCTGTCAATTTTGGGCTGTTAGAGGGCTCACAAGAGTACTTTGAATTCGAAAATCACCATACTCATTTGCCACTACGCCATTAACTCTTCACCTTTAAATGGGCGTAGGACGGTTGCTATCTACTGTATACAATTTTTGTTAGGATTGATGCAAAGAATACAGCCACACCTTTCAGAAAATTCTAAGCATGTCCACTTCGAGCTATTAGAGGGCTCGCAAGAGAACTTTGAACACGAAAATCACTATAACAACAAATTGAAAAAAAGGAGCTTTCTCGCAAATTAAGGGT
>JAHWFP010125983.1:16444-31857 GCA_023313725.1 Lithobius niger | reverse complement strand
TGATGATAACTATTGTTTAAACTTTCAAAAGCATGGTGATAAGTTAGTTATCATCACACTTTTAAACAATGGAAATACGAACGCTGATATAATAAGACTTTTTGAGCACCACTTTATAACAATGAAAACGGCAAAAGTAGGATGACAAATGTAGGTTAAGTAACTTATTCTCCACTTACAACAATCAATGTTCGCAACAATTGAAGATGTATTCATAGTTTGTAACAATCAACCATGGTACAATGAAATGGTAAGACTCTACGGTAAGACTCTGACCAACGCGGCCTCTGGTCTGCGGCCTTGCAGTGCTGGAAACACCGGTTCTCGTCAGATCACCGAAGTTAAGCAGCATTGGCCCCGATTGGTACTTGGGTGGGTGACCTCCTGAGAATCCATTCCGGGTGTTGCAGACATAGGGCCTTAGGGCTTCGTCGGGCAGATGACCGGGTGCGGTTAAAGCTCGCTAAAATCCTGTGACCCCCCTCTGACCAACAAACTGAATCAAAGAGATGACCATTATTGTAATGAAAAACAGTTCGTCGGAAAGTTGAGATTCTTTTTTCGTAGTTTGGAACCGTTTCATAAAAACTGTTTTGAAATATTAACAAGCAAGAAAAAGCTTAGGCTAGACCAACCCTTGCAAATAGGCTTTTTTGTTTGCACTACATTTTATGCTACAGTTTCATTATGATTTAATAGAATTAATATTGAAGTATGTTAATCGTTCGAACTTTCAGTACTATGAAATGTTTACTGCTTCAGCATACGTAGCTCTTTAAATAGACTAACTGGAAGAGGATGTTAGACCGTCACTGAAACAAACGTATGAACTAGACAAATACAAATGGTTTACAAGAACTGATACTGATGAACAGCTCTGTATGCCTATGACAAAAGAACCCAGGGCTTATTTAAATTAGAATGGAGTTGAACAGGGATCGTTTTGATATGTAGTAAAACCTACTACTGTTACGAGTGAAATAAATTCAGTTGCAAAGGGATCAGTTGTAGTCATTCTGACATTTGTAAAGATAGATATTTAAACGTACTTACGAATAAAAAAGCTAGCAAAGTCATCAATAAAGGATTTCGATGATACTTCCGTTGTTGTTCACTACGCCAGTTTTTAGCTACTATACATTTTATGTCTACTATACTGTGTTCCTACTTCATTTTTTAACATGAATTCAGTTACGTGTTTTTTTGGTGTTTGACGATATTGATGTTACGAACTTTTGCCTCTGAATTTTGAATACCTATCTATGGCATTAGTTTTCTTAGCTAAAATTACAACAGTAAGATTTCGCTTTAGACTCCAGTGTAAGTTTAATTGTCAACTACGAGGCAATAATTGACGAAACTTGCACAATATATGAAGTTAATTTGACTAAATAAAATCTAAGGATGGTGCTATTCAAAAGGGGGGGGGGGAGGTGGAAGCTTGCTTTCTAATTTTGTGTTAATACCAAAATGTAGTTTTGCACAATAAATGAACACATAATTCAAAGTTTAGTTCGTAAGTATTGGAGTAACATTAGTTTACATTAATGTAATTACTGAAACTTGATAATCTGTTCAAATGCTAGCCCTTATTGAAAAACAAATTGAAATAGTTTAAAATCGGAAAAAAAATTGAATTTCGAAATCGAATAATAATCGAAAATATCGAGGTGTTCTTTCCCAAATTCGATCGAAATCGAATCGAACCCAAAATATTAAAACCGCACATTCCTACATCAGATACAGCTGGACTCTGAGGCAGGAAGATGGGGACATTTACCTTGTTGACGAAACAAGCCACTGGATTAAAGAGTTTGAATTAAAAAGCACTTGTACAATAAATAAGAAATAAAAGCCAATAAAGTGGACAACATAACAATTTTACTCGACGTTTCGAGTCACCTCAGACTCATTATCAAGAGTACATGATAAACATATTTACTAAGGAGTAAAAGTCATTAAATGACGCATGTTCAGAAATCCATGTTCAACAGAACAAAACTGGCTAGGGCAAAGGAGCGATCGGACACAACCGAAAGAGAAAAGTAAATTTAAAATTACAATTTTTTAAATATTAAAACATTTTTTTTTTTATTTTCACAAGTGGCTAAGAAGGGAATTTGATCAGTGCTGCTTGCAAGCACCGAACGAAGTGGCGTCAGCGTGGATGCTTCTGCCTTTTTTATACTTTTGTGTCGAGCTACCCCTGGTGTCAAAATTTGCAAATGTTGAATATTTTTAGGAGTTCGATGTGTTCTGAATATTTGTTGGTGTTTGGGAGAATATGGTTGTGCACTTGTGGAGCGTTTACGGAAATGCAAATTGTTTCTGAGTTGAGCCTAGTGTGGAATTTGAAAAAGAATGCTTGTGCCCGAGATAATGGGTTCATGTCCCGTGTTTTTAAAGTGCTGTACTAACGAATTGTTGTCGTCCTTGAGTTAAAGTTTGATTTATGGGATCGGAGCGGCTGTATAAGTTTTTGCTAACTTTGTCGGATGTATGTATAGCTGTAGATGTTGGATTGGCACATGGAATTTCGTAAATGGTGTTTTGTTTGGCATGAGTGGGAAGTTTGAATTCGTTTTGAATGGGTTTCTGTAGCGCCTGTTTGAGGTTGGGTTGGTTTTTGCTTACTAGCCTAATACCGTGCGAGTAAAGGAAATTGCGCAGTGGTTCCGTAACCCCGCAGGTGTGTTACTACTGTTACTGTAATAACTACTGTTACTGTAATAACCATTGTTACTCTAATGTTACTGTAATAACTACTTTTACTGTAATAACTACTGTTACTGTAATAACTACTGTTACTGTAATAACCATTGTTACTCTAATGTTACTGTAATAACTACTTTTACTGTAATAACTACTGTTACTGTAATAACCACTGTTACTCTAATGTTGCTGCAATAACTACTGTTACTGTATGGGTAGCCACCGTTAACAAATTTATGAAGGATATATTGAAATTCGGAAAAGAGGTGTTGTGGTTGAGTGGTGTGAGTATTGACGCATTGTACTTCGTTTTTTAGGCTGCCAAGTTTCTAAGCAGGATCAGTGTAGGAATGGAATGGAAAAACTCGTGTCGTTTGAGAAGGTTAGCAATAATATAGAAATTCAAATCGCCTGTGTCTAACTTTAAGCTCAAGGACAACAATAATTCGTTAGTACAGCACTTTAAAAACACGGGACATGAACCCATTATCTCGAGCGCAAGCATTCGTTTTCAAATTCCACACTATAGAACTAGGCTCAACTTAGAAACCATTTGTATTTTCGTAAACGCTTCACCGGTGCACAACCATATTCTTCCAAACACCAACAAATTTTCAGAATATATCGAACTCCTAAAAATATTCAAAATTTGCAAATTTCGACACCAGGGGCAGCTCGACACAAAAGTATGAAAAAGGCAGAAGCATCCACGCTGACGCCATTTCGTTCGATGCCTGCAAGCAGCATTGATCGAATTCCCTTCTTGACCACTTGTAAAAAAAAAATTTTTTTTTATATTTCAAATTTTTTAATTTTTTCTCTTTCGGTTGTGTCCGATCTCTCATTTGCCCTAGCCAGTTTTGTTCTGGTGAACATGGATTTCTGAACTTACACCTTTTAATGATTTTTTCTCTTGATAATGAGTCTGAGGTGAATCGAAACGTTGAGTGAAATTGTTATGTTGTGCATTTTATTGGCTTTTATTTCTTATTTACTGGATTAAACAAGCATCGAAGCGTCGGTTTTTGAGCCTTCATAACAGTTTGGCTTTCTCCCCCATAGATCAGCCACTCACCAGTTGTTGGCAGTAATGGACCGATGAACAAAATGGGGTCCCCGGATGTTATTTACTTTGACTTTAAAAAGGCCATTGATTCTGTTATTCATAGAAAACTCCTTCTGAAGGTCAGCAGCTGTGGCATTGGAGGAAACCTTAAGGGTTGGCTTTCAGATTTCCTCGAGAGCCGTACCAAGCGCGTGTCAATTGTGGGCACCTACTCTTCCAGAGTACATGTCCCATGCAGTGTGCCCCAGGGTTCAGTCCTCGGACCGCTGTTGTTTGTTATTTACATTAATGACCTCAGGATAGGTATTAACTGTACCTTCGGTTTTAAGTTTGCTGAGGATTTGAAGATTGAGGCTGAAAACCTGTCTTCAGAGCCATCTTCTGAATTGGAGACGCAGATCCAAGCCGTTGAGGAGTGGTCTAGACAGTGGCATCTGCCTATTTCTGCATCAAAGTGTTTTACTTTCCACGTTGGTAACCGAAACCGTGAAACAGAGTATTTTCTCAAACATGAGCCTTTGCCGTCCTCCGTCAAGGTCAGGGACTTGGGAATTTGGTTTAATGGAAACCTGAAGCCCTCCCTCCACAGTCAAAATATATCTGCCAGGGCTTTCTGACGTTCGGTGATCGTATGTAGGTGCTTCACTTCGGGCAGTATTGCTAATAAGGTTTGGGTGCTCAAGGTTTTTGTATGCCCCATCCTTAAGTATTGCCCTGGTCTGGTCTCCACAGTTTACCAAGGACATTGACCTCTTGGAGAGAGTCCAGCATCGGTTCACAAAGTACTTGCCTGGCTTCAGGGAAATTGACTATGGTAACCGACTTAGCAAAATTGGTCTTGGGTTGCTGGAACTACCGCGAATAAAATTTGATCTTATTTTGACATATTAGATTCTACATGGGTTGAGTTCCATTGATCTTCCGTTTTCGATCTTGCCCTCGCAAAATTTGTACTAAGGGTCACTACATGAAGATTGCTGTACAATCTTTGCGTGTCGACTGTCGTCGATATTTCTTCTTGCTAGGGATTTTTTCAATCTGGAATGCACTTCGGGCAGAAATGGTGAATGCCTCAGCTGTTTCTGGTTTTCGCAGGCTACTGGCTTTGGAGCAGTTGAATGCTTTTCTTAAGCCTACCCTAATCCCCATGCATTAATCTCTGCCACCAGCCCTCCTCCCTCCACCCCTGTTTTGGGAATGGTATTAGTGGCTCCCCGTCCTTCCGTCTTCCCTCCACGTAAATATCTGTATTATAGATATGGCACCGGGCGCAAATTAAAACATGGACAGCAGAACGTCACCAAGCAAAATAGGTGTGAGGTTGCTAAAGCTGCCGCCATTCACACGACCCACCAGTGGCGGTTGCAGTTGCTCACACATCGGTTCCCAACGTCAAACGTATCGACGTCGATATGCAGACTACAGTGTAGTAGCGTAGACTGCAGCGGTCGTGCTATTCCATCAATCCCAGCAACTGGGAATGGGTGCACGGTAGATGACTGGAACCACTGTCATGGCAACACTTGCTGGGTGCATCATCATTAGAAGTAAATGTGGGTTCCTCACATAGGGATAGGGCAGAGGACGAATCGTCCTCGATGAAGATATGGCTTGAGGACCAACACTTGCCTTTCTTCGTTGCTGTTGGCTGGGCAAGTATTGCTGTGCCATTGTACCATAATTATATACTTTTACACCTAGTATTTTCTGTGCTACACCATATGTGTTTCAGCTATAGTGTTGGTATTTAATCTTTTGGGTACGTGCCGAATTGTTTTATTGTATATGTCCCCGACGTAGGCGCATACCATGGTATGATGTAGTAGGATGGGGACTGGATAAAATAAAGACTTAATTTCTTTGTGATTATTATCATCATGTAAGCTTAGTGTATGCCGCTTGCAGGCTTTTAGTTTAAACTGGACACCTGTAGAGATGACAGATGAAAAGTGCATCCCCAGAACAACAACAACAAGTTGTCTATTTGCCTCCTCTCTTGATCTCTCATTTGGCTGGGCAGAATTTCAAAATGTTTCGACTGTATACAGGCCTTGACTAGTCGAGGCTAGATCCCAAATTTGGTTTAAAAATGTTCACTTTTTGACTGAGTTATGAATTCGGCTGTAAAAGCAACTAGTTCACGCCATAAAATTCAGCAATTAAACTATTTACATCTTTATCTAATAAAAAGATCTTAATTATTAATAAAAAAAAACGGTGATGAAAGCAAAAACTCCCTAAAAGCATAAAAAAGAGTATAAAGTAAAAAAAAAAATAGTACACAATTTAAAAAAGTGGAAAACAAATCCGTAACATCAGTGACGTAACAAAACCCCCATGTACAGTGTAATACTACCACAACGATTACATGATGCCAGAGCCGAACATCAGGAACTACAGGTGGCTTGTATTTCTATTAGTACCGCACCTTACATGGGTTTTTCTGGTTTTACTGATTTTAATAATTCTGTTTTAATATAGCTTTCTATGCCACCTTAATGCAATTCTTACAAGCGCCTTTTAATACAGCCTTGCATCTGTTTTTATTGCAGCATCTTTAGCTTTCGTTTGTTTTTACATTAATTAAATATCTAGACACACACTAGTGTGTCGCGCCAAGTTAGGCAACACACATCAGATCAATGCAAATGTCGAGGTTGTAAACCATTGTAGCGTGACGCATTTGCGTCAAGTGTCTTATATCCTGAAGCAGAGTTGGGCATATTTCAGGTACTTGGATAAAAATAATGATGCGGTACAAAACCTTAAATTGTGTTAAAATAGAGAGCAATGACCTACCTGACAAAAATTAACTCGTGTAGGAATGCCAGCTAAGCTGCTTTCAATGCAAAATCTGACCCTCAATAACGTTGTAAATGTGTAATAGCTACCTTATTCTAGTCCACTCATCCCCATGTTGATTTCCATAGGGAAATTATTCATCGATATCGAGATAACGTGAAGGCTTCCTGCTATGAAGTAGGACGAATGAGTGCAGTACCGTACAATACGAACTGAGTACCTTTAATTTGTGGTTAGGAGCTTGGAGGTGTAACGGGGATGGCGTGGGAGGGCGCGCAAGTACAAAAATATTGTTTTTACCATTGATAGTATTGTCGGTATCGTCTCTCATTGGTCAGCCAAAGTTCGGACAATGACAACGTGTATACTGACATACGTGCCTAGACACACACTAGTGTATCACAATAAATAGTGTATCACAACGTTGCCAAAGAAATTGTATTCATGTCCAATTCACGAAAAATAAACTGTAAAAACAAAGCAAAATAAACAAAGCCAAAAACTGGTAAAGAGGCCACCAAGTTGAGAGTGATTCGGGCCTTCAAAGGTGTGATATCAACACACCAAAACTAACTAAATAAAACAAATTACAACAAAATTAAAACCAAACCAAAAACCTATAAAGAGGTGACTAAATTGAGAATGGTTTGGCCTCTATGAAAAAGGTAGTAGCAAAGTGTCGAAAACCAATTTCTTGTTGACGTGGCACTTTATTGCAAATCTGCACGGTAGTGGAGTTGAGTCCACAGTTTAAAAAAAAGGACTGATGACTATCAACACACCAAAACATTCGCCAACTTAATCGCACCGAATAATACTTTGGACGTTAAATGAAAACTTGAACATTGCTACCGAAAGTAGCTTTCATTTAATCTTCGAACTATTAAGTGGTGCGATTAACTTGGCGATTGTTTTGGTGTGTTGATGCTACTCTTTTGAAGGGCCGAACCATTCGGAACTTGGCGGCCCCCTTTTACCAGTTTTGGTTTTTTATATCATACTAATTAAATAAACAATGTGGTAGGTCATTAGTTAATTAATAAATCTATGCGGAGGATTATGCAAATAGATAAATTTAAATCCTTACCTGTTAATTTCTCCTCTGTTGGCATGCTAATGACGTACATAAAAAGGCTACAAAAACTGGCAATTGTTTGGAAAGATGTCTTCATTTTAAACTAGGTCCAACACTAAAAGAAAAACACAAAAATCAGTTTTTTGGGTTTCCACTAGCACAGCTTACGCAGCAACTAAATAGATGTAAAAACAAATTGTAAAGCATGAGTGACGTCTAACGAGGAAACCAAAATTTGTCTAATGACACTACAGTCTTGACATTACACTCGTATCAATTACATCAAAGTTATTGGGGCTTGGTAACATTTTTTTGCCCGTTGACCCGGTGAACCAATTTTTTTTTTAGACCGGAGGCCCGATGACCCAGTTAACTTAGAGATTCGACACCCAGTGACGCAAAGTTAGGCAGTTAATTCAAGAAAACCAACTTGCCAAAAAAAATACATTATTGGTCATACATCTTTAGTAAACCAACTTGATAAAAGAAGAATACAAGCAGTTTCATTTATACAGGGTGTCCCAAAATTCATAGAACACCCTCACATTTTTTTAAGGGGTTGAAAGAAAATAGTGAAACTCTGGCAATGTAAGTTTGGTTAAAGGATCTGCCTTTTCTTTCAACCGACATTGCGCCCGCCCCCCTTGGGGCCCCCAGGGGCCCCAACACAGAAATTTTTATTGGAATAGGGGTAAAGGAATACCTTATTTGAAAGGTCTTCATTAGACGCATAAAGTGCTGCAACGATAGTTTTGATACGATGAGCCCATCCAAAATGGCAGCCGGTCAAACATTAGGAACACCGTTTTTTGCGGTTTGGAACCCAGAGTGTGGGCATCAGTGCCCCCCCCCCCCCCCGAGGCCCGAGACCTAAGGGGGGGCGGGCGCAATGCCGGTTGTACAAAAAGGTAGATCCTTTAACCAAACTTACACTGCCAGAGTTTCACTATTTTCTTTCAACACCTTAAAAAGTTGTGAGGGTGTTCTAAGACTTTTTGTTATACGGGACGGAAAGCCAATGGGCTCGAGATTGGTTTAATAAATACGGATGCAAACCTATTTACGTTGCCTTTTGGACTTATATGTCAGACTGCCTCAGCGGGGAATCGAACCCGGGACCTTCAGTAGGGCCGTGTCAGTATGGCTCAGCGGTAGGACCTTGGCTTTTGATTTCAAAGGTCTCGGGTTCGATTCCCCGCTGAGGCAGTCTGACATATAAGTCCAAAAGGCAACGTAAATAGGTTTGCATCTAAGACTTTTTGGACACCTTGAATAGACAGTCCCACGAAATTTGCGACAGAGAAAATCATTTCAGTATGAGAGGTAAAAATATAAAAACGTATATTTGCTGTAAAACGCAGTTACGTAGCAAAGGTAGCTGGCTGTTTTTAAATTGACCCAGTGACACAGTTACCCATTCCAAATCGATCCTAGTCTTTGTCTAAAATTAACTCCTTGTTTTTTAGAAAACCTCCGAACTCTTTTAGTTTAGCACTGATACTTACAGATGGAATATGTAGAAATATGTAGAAGTTTCGACCTCTTTATCAAAACCAGCTTCAGGACAAAATATTAACTTTGAAAATGTGAAATAAATTGGCTAAACGTGACTTTTTTTTTCTTTATGACTCGTATTTATTTGAAAGTGATGGTGCAAAGGTGTAATTTACAGACCGTTAGAAGGAGGAGTGGTACCATTGATGATCGAATTAGCGAATTGTACGTACAAATAGTTTTGTTCCTCTGTTCTGTCATAGATGCCACCATAGCTTTCAAAACAAATCGTAAATATTATCCTCTTGCACTGTCTGGCTCTTCAAATAAATTTCAAATGCACGAAAGGAAATGTTAAGTCGAGCAAAGGACTACAGTGCTTTTTTATTTTTTTTTAACTTTGTATTTTGATCTGAAACAGATTTTTAAAAAGTAAAAATCTTGAGAGATTGCTATTGATGTTTCCCTCAATATGCCGGTCCAGATGTGTAAAACCAATGAAGTTCGAGATAAAAGAAAAATCACTGTCGCCTTCGAATGGACCAATTTTGAGTTTCACCACTTCATAGCTGGATCTTATATTCCAACTACTGGCAACGTTCGTTGCCATGAGGATTTTTTCCTACATGCCGAAATGAAAGTAGGCTTAAACTTAAAAGACAGTTTGGTACATGCACTGTTTCAGTGTGAAACAATAAAAGCATCTGACCCTATGTTAGTCTAATGGCTAATGTATTATACACATCATTCTCCACAAACTTCGCAGCCCATAGGTCACATGAGAGTGTGTTACCAACTATTAAGAGTCATCATATTTGCATTACTTTATTATTTGCATTCGAAAACCTGAAAGAATTTTTTCAAAGCAAAATGGCTGCTGTGCGACCGGCCCCGAAGGCAACCCAGCCACTTTCTTGCTGCTCTCTCAACATTTTCTCATCACTCTCTTAACATACTTATTTAACCAATTTTTAGCAAATAGTTGTATACTTGCCGAACACTGTGATAGTATAACTTGCCATTGTTGGAGGGAATGTTCTTTGCTCCAACTACGTTCGTAAAAGTCTTTCGAAGGTAGAGAAGAAAATGAAGTCACTACTAATATAAACAAAGTGGAGGCTCGTACAGGACTTGTATTTGTTAGGCCAAACAAAATTGGAATTTAAGGAAGAAAAATTCAACTAAAGGGTCCAGAAAAGTGGTAGGCGGTGGGGAGGGTCTTCTAGGTCCATCGGAGTGCTGTAAAGTAACTCATGATCAGTAGTTTGTAGTGCTTTTAAAGAGTTTAAACCGCCATCTTTTAAATAATTGTTTTAACTACAATATATGACTTATTTGTTATTTTTATAAAATTTCACTCTTAACTTCAGGTCTTGAAAGAAGAGAGGGGGGGGGGGGGAAGCACTGGTCCCCATTTCCCTCCTCTGAGCGTACCACTAAGTGCAACTATGATTTGGATGTGAAAGATGATGAAATATGTTGCTAAGTTTTCTCAAAACACGTAGTAACTTACTCTGTTAATGCGTTAAAAAATGGCAAACGCATAAACTTCACTGTGCAAACCAGTACAAATTGAAATTATTTCGATTTACATTGAAATGTTTCCTTAATAAACCTTAATTATTTATAAAATGAATATAGTTGTTTCATTAAAATGAGAAATTGTTTAATATTTCTCTGTCGCAAAAAACCGCAACCGTTGTTTGCCATGGTTGTAGAGAGACACATTCTTGTAAAAAAATAGACTAAAACCACAAAATTAATGAACTCCACAGGAGAGTACACGTACATTTTTGGTGATCTGTCATACAGCAAGAGGTCTCCAGGGATCTATCACGTTCTTCAGAAATAAGAAGCAAAAAACCGTTCGTTGTTCACATCACAAAGCTTTCAGATTTTTAATTCGCTCTGTGTACCATAGAACTATAAATTGCTTCGCTATTGCTCGTACCACTTCCGATCCTACATAGCGGTCAACTCTGGCCATCATGGCCGTAGGAAGCGGTACGGCTGGTGCGGCATTTGCCGTACCACTTTTCGGCACACGAGTTTTAAAATACCAGATATCCATTCCAAACACACACAACGCGTCTGCTGTCGTCAAACTTTTGAAGCGGCCCTGTAACAAGCGCGTTGCTTTCCTGCCGTTCTTTGATTAGTAACATCTGTCCCGCTAGCATAAATCATGGAGCTTATATACTATCACGTAGTGTGATAGTATACAAGTCCCTGCCTAAACAGAGCGCAACTTCTATTTTCCCCGCACCCTACGAAGGACAATGAGCTTGACCAAGAGAAGGGGGTTTTGGGGAAAAGAAGTAAAAGAAACGCCAAGTAAACTTCAGCAAGTGGTCAACACCAAACTTTGGAGAAAGCCCAACAAAGCAGCCAACCGATTATAACGGAATAGGAAACAACGTCGACATTCACAAGGGGGTAGAGGGGTATCGGGAGGGGAGGGGCGACGAATTACTTATTACTTGCTACGTACGTAAGGGTAAGATTCTATAATGAACTGACGTAAATAGAAAATAAATCACAAGTTAAAGGGTAAACGAAGCAAACAAGCTGCATTAAAGAGTGGTTTTGCTAGGATACAATTAGATACACTCATCTGAGAAAGAAATAAGAGCCCCGACTGAGACTCAGGGCACAGGACTTCCCACCGATCTCATGTAATTTGGATGCACTAAAGGATTAAATAAACACAAAAATTTGCCCTCTACCCATAAAAATCTTACACTAATAGCACAAAGTAGCTTCATGGCCGAAAATGGAGGGGAGGCACCAACTGAAAACTCACTGTCGGTCAGGAAGCAAAAAAAAAATCCTTAAAAATTCTCTGCTCCAACCCCCCCACCATAAATTCCTAGATCCGCTCCTGCTGTGATGCACATTTATTCCTTAAACCTTACATT
Source organism: Lithobius niger (assembly GCA_023313725.1). Classification (NCBI taxonomy): domain Eukaryota; kingdom Metazoa; phylum Arthropoda; class Chilopoda; order Lithobiomorpha; family Lithobiidae; genus Lithobius; species Lithobius niger. The sequence goes on along the minus strand of JAHWFP010125983.1, from coordinate 19,790 downwards.
TATTAAAAACATGGCCTCCAGAGCCAGACAAGACACTACAGCACCAGAAATTGCTTCAACTTCCGTAGTTCTGTCCGGGACCAGGGCCGTAGCCAGGAATTTTTGTATACCCCCGCACAAGAATTAAAATAAATTCCGCCGCATCCCCCCCCCCACCAACAAAAATCCTATTCGCCAGTGAATTTTATTTTCTTTCGTCGTGCATAATTTAACCATACCTGGACGTAAAAAAGCAAATTATCAAATTAATTACAATATTGTAAATCGTTTTAATGCAGTAATCAACATTTTTTTTTTATTAACAATCGGCACTTTTTTTGTTGATTACCGTTTCCGTATTTCAAAAAGGCCTCCTGAAGCAGACTTTTTAAAAGCTAAATTAGCCAACTTCATGTCTGGCGTAAAATTGTGTTGGTATTATAAACATATAATATTAACTCATTACAAACTGTAAGCTTTATTCAGAAATAGACTATTTTTTTTTCGCTTACCAACAAAATAAGTGTCTTCCCAGGCGGCGTAGCAAATAACCATGCTCTCGCTTTCATGGCAGCTTTCAATTTTTAACCACGTTTTTCATCAACTTCTGAACTTTCAATTTTTCTTTGTTTGGAATTTTAAGATTTTTTGTTACATGATTCGGAAAGCATGATCTTTTATGTGAAACCTTTACCACCTTTTTACGTTACATAGCTCTCTGGAATAATCTCAAGTTTGTAAACAAAACTCAATAGCGTAGTCCACTATAAAGGCCTCCTCGCGCTTCGTGCTCCTCAGCCTTGGCCACTAAACTGTCTCAGCCTAAAGAAAACCCCCGCACGTGCGGGGGCTGCGGGGGTGCTGGCTACGGCCCTGTCCGGGACCATGCTGTGTGAACTTCAAAATGCTTCCCCAGACCCCCTAGCTGATTTGGTTAGACCGCACCATTTTTAATTTGTTTCCTACGGCCCTGCTGGCCATATCAATTTTGGAGTAGGACGGTGCAAACCCAATCACCCAAGTCCAAGGAAGAAGCCAGAAGGATGGTAGAATTCAGGATTTATTCGAGGGCCCTGCAGTCTGTGCTTATGAACAAACAAGCGGCTACAGCGACTGCCTAGTCGCACCGGTCTTCTGTGCAGTTCCTCCACTTGTAATCTTGAGGTAGACACCTCTGTCATGCACTACAACAGCTATCTCTATTATACTAATCTAAAAGCAGTAGCCCTCACAATTACCGGTTAAAAATGTGTTAGCTTTTAGGCCTATTTTACATTTTAGGCGTAATTGTCAGCTTTTAGGCCTAATTTTAACCAGCAGTTTTAATTTCGTAAGTAGCAGCTATAACGGAGATATGGATTGTATAGTAAGCCTATTCATTTTTGCAACACGGTGCACCTACGGGCACACAGTTACAGCGTCACAACGTAACGCGCAACGTAACCTACACAGATCAGTGGTAGCAGGAAAGTGACGAGAGAGACGCTGTTGATGAAGCCAACAGCGACTCGTAGCAACTTGACGTTGCAGTGGTAACATGATTTTAGGTCTAATTTTAATTTTTAGGCCTAAATTAAAAAATGCAGTTTTAATTTCGTAAGTAGCAGATAGGCCTAATGGAGAATTTGGTTCGACGGTAAGCCTATTCATTCATGAAACAATGTGATAAGACTATTTTAAACGAAACTAAAATCCATTTGTTTTTATTGAGTGTTACCTTAGGATTTTAATTCGACGATCAAATGTTATTATTTAATTTAGTCACGTCGAAGAAGTCTATTAGCGATAATGAAGTAACGATGTTTTAATTTGCCACACGCTAGTCTGTCACCGCCAAGTAACAGTAGATCGTCTAATTGTATACATCCGATTGTTAAAAAGTGATTGTTGATGAAAAAAAGGTGGCCGCACTAGCAGACTGTGTCTTTTAACTGAAACCAACTTATACCTGATTTCAGCATATTGGTGTAAATTCCCCATGCGGTAGAAACCTTTGCAAATCGTTTGAATCAGGTGTCTTGGGTCCAGTAACGAAGAAAACGTCAACACGAAAATGTGGGAACGTGTCCTTCATGGAGAAAAAGTGTCCTCAATAACGTTGATTTGTGTTACTGATGACTAGTAACTAGTAAATGGTAACTAGTCCGCAGGCTCCCATGTTAATTCTGATAGGGTATAACGAAACGTCTACTGCTGATTAGGGAAAGTTGCCAGATCTAAATTTCGGTAGACAGGTAAAGCGTCATGGGGAAGTGCCTTTTTCTAAAATGGGGGTTGTAGCTAGAAGCACGTGGCTCTGAAGTGGCTCGTAAGTGCAAAATAATTGTTGTAACCATTGTTTGTATTGTCATCCAACAGTAGATTATAACATGCTTAAGTGTTACACGCTTATCGTTTCAGTAGCTAATTGTCGGAATTCATTGTTGTAGCAAATAGGTGGTTTTGGGGCGCATGGCATTAGGCTGGGGCAGGGTAGATAAGTAGGTAGTGACGCTTTCTGAAAACAGGGCCCAAAAAAAGACCTGCTTCCACCAACGGCACCAGACGGCAGCACTCGTCTGGTCCGCGTTCCATCCGAAATTTGAAATAAAAAATGGCAGCGTCGTTGCCATGGTAACCATTGTAATAGCGACAATACCTGCGGATATGACGAAAATCTCGTGCGTGAGCAACATCTGAAGTTGAAGAACTTATTCTGCGTTAGATTCAAACTGTATATAGATCGTTAAAATAACCATAAAGCACGGATGAAGCTTCAGCCTGAACGGGCGAAGCGCACGCTCGTTGGGCGTTCTCGGAACACAAAACCATGCGTTAAAGTTAGCTCCACTCGTAACGACAACCCGTTTAAAAATTGAAAGTTGGATTTAAAAAAGTAAAACGAGCAGCCAGTTCTGATCTTTTTTAAAATTTTTTTTTATGTCCTAATCTGAATTATGATATACTAGTTGTGCCCGTGCACATGCTGCGCGCCCCCCCCCCCCCCCCGGTTGGCGTCCCCCTCCTGCCCTACCCCGTTGCACCCCCTTCCTGCACTTAGTGTGGTGTCTGAATATCTCTCTGCCTCCCTCCGGCCCTTTGGTTTTAAATTTATCAAACCAAAGACCCAACATGTGAATGACTCCCACATATGGCCTCCCTCCCAATTACTTTTAGCCTCAATTCCCACATTCCTGCCCCCACCCGAATACGCATACGTGTCCCCCCACACACACTTCTTGACACCCCCCCCCACCTCCCCCATAAACGTCGCCCCGTGACATTGCTCCTTTGGTCACATCATGGTAAGCAACTAATCGCATGGTCAGCAAGTAATCTCATGTTTAAGTTAATCGTTTGAAACAATTCACATCGATACCGCGCATTG
>JAHWFP010125983.1:0-16344 GCA_023313725.1 Lithobius niger | reverse complement strand
TCCCATCCCCCTCCAAAAACGCTGCCCCGTGACACTCCCTTTGGTGCAGCCTCAGAAAAGTCGCTGGCGTGTTTGACTGAAGGCTAAAAAAAACCCTATCACTGAGAAATCCAGCATTCAATAAGCAAGTAATCCCATGTTTAAGTTAATCCTTTGAAACAATTCACTTCGGTAACGCGCATTGCCCGCCACACACACACTTGCCCTGGCACCCTCTCCCGCACTCCCCGAAAACCGGTAATCATATGCTTAATGGTAAAAGACGTAATGGCCTCCACCCTCCCAATCTCTTTATCTTGTAGCATTAGAATGCCAAGAGTAGAGCTAATAGACGCACTGCCCCACACACGGGCGTTCGCCGTTCAGGCCCTCCTCCCCACTCCTAGTTTCTCGCTTTTGCTTGAGCAATCCGTACCGTGTGAAAAATAACTGTCCTTCGTACATGACGTCACGTGACATTTCCCCTTTGGTGCAGCCCCGGAAAAGTCGCATGCGTATGTTTGACTGAAGGCTACAAAAAAGCCCTGAGAAATCCAGCATACAGTAAGCAAGTAACCCTATGTTTAAGTTAATCCTTTGAAACAATTCACCTCGGTACCGTGCATGGCGACATTGTTGCAAGCAAAGATTGTTGTCGACCACTTAAAAACAATTCAACTCCCACACATAGGGCCTTAGGGCTTCGGGCAGATGACCAGGAGTGGTTAACGCTCGTTAAACCCTTTAACCCTTTTTTAAACAATTCAACTCCTTTCTGGAAATGAACATTTAAGAAATAAATGCGCCTTTCCATCGTATCAAGCTGCCAATTTCGAAGCCCATTGGTGCGAAAGACGTGACTAATGGTTAATTAATGGCGTTACTTACAACTGGCAGCATTGGTTTGCTGCAATTCCACTATTTCTTGACGCAAAGCATCGTTTTCTTCGCGTAAACCCTGAATTTATAGACGAAGGCCGTTTACCAGGTTGGCTGTATCAATACAACTATAAAAATTTAAAAAAAAAAAAGACTACTAAGGAAGGATAGTGTGAGGCATGGACATTGGACAGTACGTACGTTTGTTTGCCATCTGGTTCGAAGTGTGGTTTCTTTTTTTTTTTGTTAACTGAGAAAGCCATCATTCCGTAAAGGAGTAAGCCCCTCCCCGAAATTAAGAACCAATCGTCGTTTGGTTTCAAGGTGTCTGGTTTAGTAGACACGGGTTTTTTTTTTTTTTTAGCTCAAACGCCGACAATGGCACAGTCCACGCGACTAACACTTTGTTGGCGGCTTTGGCACCACAACAATACCAAAAAACGAACCCAAAAACGGTGCGGCTGGTCTGGAAAGTGGCGCCATCTCTTCGAAGACTTTGGAAAAAGTGTTATAACCCGAACTTTTAGTCCAAGGCCGTCAATAGACGGCGACGTGGCAGGTTTGGTAAGTGGCGCCATCTGATCGAAGACGTTGGAAAAGTGTCCCAACCCGAATTTGAAGGCGAATCCCGTTAACAGATGGCACTACAGGATGGGGTACTTGATTGTACGACAGAATGGCGTGGCCGGTGACTTGCCGCCTGCTGCCTGTTATACGTAGATTTTAAACGATTAATTTTGTATTCTTACCGTTATCAGTTTGTTTTAGTGACGCTAAATAGTTTTGAACCCCATGATGCTTTGCGCTTCTGTTACTTGGCGACAGCGCCCTCTGGCGGTAAATCTCTGAAAGCAGGTACTTCTTTTGGACCAAATGTTTACCGTTGTGAGAGAAAGAGCGGCACTACCTATTTAATCTACCCTGGGTTGGGGCCTCAATAAAATTACAGTATGGTTCACTAAGAAACAGAGTATCTTTTATTGCAAAGGTTTGTTACGGTACACGAATCCAAACTAAATTATCTGCCCCACGACGATAAAAGGGACAATTATGTGTTCGTGAACACCATGGTAACTAAGTGATTGAATGATTAACGTTAACCGAGGTAGGGCCAAGTGACGAGGGATGCGCTGATTAAGTGAACGAAGCGAACGAAAATCAGCGTCAAACCGTGTCAATTTCGCTTACGTAACGGCTAATTGGGCAGTCGCAAAGATGAAAATTATGAATGAGAAAATTTATAGACATAAAATTTCTCCAGACAAAATCGGCTCAGATGACGTTTACACTGTCTGATTTTTTCTTCATTCACAGTCCTCTGAAAGTTGTGATATCCATCCAAAACCCAAACTGGTATAAGAGAAGCTGCCAAGTTTCAAAAAACGGTCGGCCTTTCAAAGTAGTGATATCGTTCAACCAGGGAAAGGCCGCCAAGGTTAATCCTATTAGCCACGTTAATCGCACCGAATTATACTTTGGACGTTAAATTAAAACTTGAAGAGGACGGTGCACGAACTCCTACTGAATTATCGCCCCACGACGATAAAAGGGTTTACTTGTTTTTAATTTATTTGGATGCATTAGTGAAACGGACATTTGATTTTATGTAGAATTACTTACTGTTCTCATGTTAATTCTCATAGGGTAGAAAGACACGTCTACAGCTCATTAGGTAAAGTTGCCAGATCTAAATTTCGGCAAACAAGTAAAGCGTCATGTGTGTAAGTGCCTTTTTTCTAAAATGGGGGTTGCAGCTGGCATCAAGTGGCCCTCAAGTGGCTCGTACGTGCCAAACTATTGTTGTAATTATTGATGAAACAGTTGGCTGAAATATTTAAATTTGGCAGTGCTACATTTCTAAGCCAAACGAATATACTTACAATTATTTGATAGAGATTTAAAAACCAGCAGACTATGGTGGCCGACAAAGACGAAACTGTTTTTTCTCCCAAAAGCGGTATGATGACGTCAGCTTGTTCCAGTTGGCAACAATCAACAATATGACTTGCGCCGATTGTTATTCGTGAATCACATTATTTATGCAGTACGCCATTGATAAACATCAGTCGTCACCAATCTGGATACGCTAACCTGATTTATTTGAGTGAACAATTACTGCTTCATATCGTGATTCAAATTAACCTTTTGAGTGAGCGAAACGAACCAACATTAGCGTTTGGTAGCCAGTACGTTCAAAATTGCGATTGAACAAACTTAAGCCTGTGAAACAAGCACAAACAATAAACCATAACCGTGCCACTTTGACTCAACTAACTGCAAATTGGCATTGGCAAATGTCGAAATTACGAATGACAACATCAATAGACATAAAATACCTCCGGACAAAACAGGTAAAGGTGATGATTAGACCGTGAAATTGTCTGTACATTTGCAATTCTAAGCAAGTTCTGACCGTGTCATTTTCACTGGCGTAACGGCTAATTGGGCCACGGTAAATGTGAAAATTATGAATGAGCAAATTTATAGACATAAAATTCTTCAAGACAGAAAAGGTAGAGGGGACGATTAAACCGTCTGATCCTTCGTTCGTTCACAGTCCTATTAAAGCTGTGATATCCACCCAAAACCAAAACTGGTATAAGAGAAGCCGCCAAGTTTCAAAAAAGGGTCGGCCTTTCAAAGTAGTGATATCATTCAACCAGGGAAAGGCCGTCAAGGTTAATCCTGTTAGCCAAGTTAATCGCACATAATAATACTTTGGGCGTTAAATGAAAACTTGAAGATTGCTACCGCCAGTAGCAATGTTCTAGTTTTCATTTAACTTTCGAACTATTAGTAGGTGCGATTAACTTGGCTAAGAGGATTAACCTTGGCGGCCTTTCTCTGGTTGAATGATATCACTACTTTGAAAGGCCTTCCCATTTTTGAAACTGGGCGGCTTCTCTTATACCAGTTTTGGTTTTGGGTTGATTTAACTAACGTATCACACTGAATCTAACGTTGTGAACAATGGTCGTCAATATCTGGTATCGTTGCGAAGTTGAAAAAAGCGACGGACGGGCGGACAAAGTAGTTGCAATAGTCTTCTCAGCCGGTACGGCTGTACAGAAGGCTAAAACGGAACGTTAAATGTCAAGAGTAAGGGTCTAAAAGTCAAAACCTTGAAGGAACACGGACTAGCTTTAACGGTCAGGCCTAGGTCTAAAATTTTGTCAATAAGAGGAAGGTAGCATTCTGCCCTTTACTACCCGGTGTTTCGTTTAGTTCTTGTCTATTCGGACATGTGTATGATGGTTGCAGCATGTTTTCTTTGTTCTTGGTATATCTTTTACTTTAAGAACACAATTTTCTTGTTTAGTTTTGCAATTGTCTTTGGATGCTTTGCAATTATCGGTTATCTTTATAGGAATTTCGTAGATTTAAGGTAATTGATGACAACCAAAAATGTTCTCTGCTGCGAATATGCTGCCACGATACTGTAAACCAAAAAATAAAACATTTCAACCTAAAGCAAAGCAGGTGACACACACCCTACTAACATTGTGTTTGCTTAATGACTAGTAAGCCAATTTTGTAAATACAACTTTACAAAAATAATTCCCGCCTCTTCAGACGGAATGTGGTGTATGGATTTAGCAGGGTTCTTGTGCATGGAATATCTTTAAAGAATTTTCTTTAAAGCTATGTTCATACGAATTTTGTAGATTTAAGGTAATTGATGACAACGAATAATGCTCTCTACAGCGTATTTGGTACTATCATGTTACCAAACCGAAAAATAAACTTTTCAACATAAAGCAAAGCAGGAATCGTACACCATACTACCACTGTATCATCAGACGAGTCTTTATAGGAGGATTTCTTATAGTTTTTCGTTAAAATGTATTTATTGTTTTTCTATTCTTAAGGGCTAAAGCTGGCCACCGGGTATACCAGCCTCTTACTGACAAAATTGTACACTAGACCCTGAATGTCAAAGCGTGTCCGTGTTCTTTCTAGTTTTTACTTTTAGACCCTTACTCCTAACATTAAACGTTCCGTTTTTGTTTATTAATACGTGTTACTTTGAAAATAGGAGCTAAACTATAAAACAATGTAGTTGACGGTACTGCCTCCATCGAGAACAAGTAATAGATATTACCCTCTTGTTCCAACAATTGTTGACGAATAAGTTGTTTTCGTATCAGTTAGACGATGGCGTTCGGCAACAATAAGGTCAGACTTTCGCTGTTTACCCAAATGACGAAGCCACGAGGGCAATACAGCGAAAGTCTTACCGCATTGTTGGCGAACACCATCGTCTTACATATTTGTACAACGACGAGTTGAATCTTTAATGGACGAGCCATTGTAGCAATAAAGCGACAGCGTTAGTGAATTGTTGCCGAACCATCGTCGAACATATTTGTAAAACAACGATTTGCATTGTTAGTAACCGAGCCATTATTGTGATAGCCATTGTTGGTGGGAATGTTTATTGCTCCATTCCGTTCTTAAAACTCAATAACTGCAGTAAATGCATTTATTTGTTTATTTTAATACATTTTAACTCTTTCCTTCGGGTCTTTCTTCAGCTGCAATAATTGTATTATTTTGGAAACATTGATATGCATTCGAATATTCGTTCGTTAAGAGCCTATTCGAATAGGTTATTTTCTATTCGAATATTCGAAAAAAAAAACCAACGTCGTTTTACGTTTTTTTTTATTTCCTTAAGTTAGTTTTTAAGTTTTCCTGTGGGCTTCTCGAGTCCCAGCCAGTCCTCACTATGTATTTTTCTGTTCCCCTTTCCCTCCCAACCAATTTGTAGTGGGAATGATCCATGCATTTTGGATTGCTCGCTTATACCTGGGGGGGGGGGGGGGGGGGAGAGAGAGAGAGATCAATTACAGATGCGCGCTGCAGTACTTTCTAAAACATTTAAGAACTAAAGAATGGGGACGTCAACCAGGGCTATGGCTGCAAGTTGATAGATGACATCAACTTCAATATCAGACATGAAAGGAAAGAAACCTTGGTGGATTACGTTCATTCCGTATAGTACTGCAGTTGGCAATTTAGCATTTTTTTTCTGGTGTGTATTCCGAGTTGCCTTGCCTAGTAGGTTAAATTAAACTTGAGGTTAGATTTCGTATGCCTTGCATTGCCAACAGACTAAATAAAACTTTGGTATTTAATGAAAAACGTATTTTTTTTGGGGGGGGGGCGCGACCCCTAATGTAAACATTGTTAGCGGTAGTAGATTTACTTACACAAGTAAGAACCCCACGCCTGCGTTTTCTATGCCTAGAATTCTTTTTTCTTCTTTAAAAAAATAATAATTATTATTTACAGTGTGAATTAGTTTAACACTTTAGAAATTATTTGGATACGTGAACATGGACAGTGATTGTATTTTCACTATTTAAGTGTGAACCAAAGACCTTCGTTTTCTTACTTACGTAAGTAAGAAACCCACACCTTACTAGTGATATGACAACGGTGATAGGCATGACCCGTTCAAATAAACGACTGGAGTGGGACGAAACGTCATTTAACAATAGGTCACGACGCAAGCCCCTTTTTTTCCCCAACTGTATTTCAATAACTGCTTTATGCATTACATGCATTAGCAGTTAAAAAAGGTAAGAAAGATAAAAATCCTTGAAATGGCAAAACGAAACTCAAAACAAAGAAATGTGCTGAAGTACTTACTTGCATAGTGATAGTTATTTTCCACATTCGTGCAATGAGATTGGAGGTGTTAATGTTTTACACTTTTAACAATCTCCTGCTACAGCTCAACCACCAGCCCTCAGTCGGTTTGCATGCATAGCATTCCCATCAAAGACCATAGCCATAAGTTACATTTATTTCTAACAACAATAAAAATTCCTAAACATTGTGATCATTCTGACTACCCCAGGGCCTCGTCACAAAATATGTGTAGAACAGCGTTCTTTGTTGTTGTTGTTGTTGTTGTTGTTGTTGTTGTACAAAATCAAGCTCCGTAGATCACAGTTGTGTCCTCGTTTTTGCTTTCACGTTTATAATATTTTGTTTGTTTGAATGAAATCAGGCAATTAAAAGTATAATTTCAAAATGGCTGCATGATTACATGATGGCGTGCATTACAGATTAATAATGACGATGTCACATTCATTGTTGCAATTGTTAACAACTATAGCGTCTTCATTCTAAATTTGAAGGAAATCGGAAAATATGAAGCATAATTTTAAAGTAGCCGCCTGATTTCAAGATAGTGGCCATTAGAGATCACTAGTGATAATAACACATTCACTGTTTCACTTGGTATCAACTATTTCAACTCCGTTTGAAGGAAATCGGACGATAATAAGCATCATTTGAATTAATTCCATAATGGCCTGATTTAAAGATGACAACCATTACAGGTTAACAGCGACGATGGTCGTAACTATGCACAAAATCTGAAGACTAGGACAAATTTTGAGAAATGTCACTGTAAAAAATTTTGGAAGTATTTTTGAGGAATAGCTGGCAAACAATGTTTTCTGAATGTAATTGGCATGCTGATTCCGAATATCTTGTTTGCCACCCTTGATTTTGATGGTAGATGCTCCTAATCGCTAAAAAACAAAATGGCGGCCAGATGAAATGCATAATATCGATAACTTTTAAAAGAGAAAATATAAACTAAATAACCTGGTGCCAAACATTAGGTTTTTAAGAATGCTGCATTCAAATTTGTTATTTGCTACTCTGAAATTTGATAAGAGATCAAAATCTTTCAAAAACAAAATGGCGGCCACATAAAATGCTTAATATCTATAGATTTTAAAAGAGAAAATATACAGATTTTTTAAATCGGTTTCGTTCTTTTTTACTTTGCTTTCGTTTTCTTTCATTTTGGTTTCGTTATATTTCAAATTGCTTTAGTTTCTTTGCAAATTTGGTTTCGTTTCTTTTCATTTTGCTTTCGTTTCTTTTCACTTACTTTTCATTTCGTTTCGTTTCGTTTCGTTTCGTTTCGTTTTCTCTTTCACTTTAGTTGAGAGGTAATTTTACCAATTTGATAGTTGAAGCAAATTAAACGGAGAATACTAAATGTAATTTACAGTAAGTAAATTAAGATGTAGGTTTTAAAACTTATTAAATTAATGATTTACTGTATACAGTAATACCAGTAATATCCACAAATGGCAATTGCTAAAATTAAGTTGAACGACTTATCAAAAGCAATGGGGTGAGTATCATCAGTGCATTATCTGTCGGTGATATGTTCCGAGCACTTAATTTATTTTTCTTTTATTTATTTGTAATTATTCAAGAATTTCTGTTACGACGCTCCAAGGAAACAACTGAAAACGAAACTAAAGGACCGGTCCTGTAGTACAGGAAAGCTTCATTCTAGCCGCGATGTAGGGTAGGTAACGGGAAACGGGGCCGCACACAAATTACATCACTCAAATTTCGCCCTTTGAAATCACCTCCCTTCAGTCAACTATTCACAATCTTTGCAACCACGACCCGTGGACAGTATCGTCGACCTCCCCCACCCCTCCTCCAATTCCTTACCGCAAGAGGAACACAATTTGGGAAAATTATAAATCTATATCAAGGACCGCGGTAGAGGTCCTTATGTAAGCCTCAGCATGAACTTCCGTGTTAAACGTCAAACTTTGAACTCCTATAGTTTCTCCCAAAATTTACATAGACCAACGAAATTCAGTATTTGGGGTCGTGTCATAACTATTTCACCGCATTACAAATTTTAATGACAACAATTGAACCGTTCGGCGTCCACAGCATGGTCATTTCTTGTTGTTGTTGTTGTCCTTGTTGTTGTTGTTGTTGTTGTTGTTGTTGTTGTTGTTGTTGTTGTGGTTGTTGTTGTTGGGACTCTTTGCTCTGACCTGGAGATCGAACCACTGAACCGATTTTCAAGTTCTATAGTTTAAAACGTAGGTATGGACAAGGCTTAGGGCCTTTCGCAGGCTATTTTAATGCAACTACAATTATTCTTGACACAGAAAGCCAAAAGGGCTAGAACTTTTGCTCTCACCTATAGATCGAACCAATGAACCGATTTTCAAGTTCTATAGCTTGAAACGTAGGTATAGACACGGTCAAGGGCTTTTCGCTGACTATTTTAATGCAACTACAATTATTCTTGACACGGAAAGCCAAAAGGGCTAGAACTTTTGCTCTCACCTAGAGATCGAACCAATGAATCGATTTTCAAGTTCTATAGCTTAAAACGTAGGTATGGACAAGGCCTAGGGCCTTTCGCAGGCTATTTTAATGCAACTACAATGTTCTTGACACGGAAAGTCGAAAGGGCTAGAACTTTTGCTCTCACCTAGAGATCGAACCAATGATCCGATTTTGAATTTGTATAGCTTAAAATGTAGGTATTAACACCGACCAGGGCCCTTTGAACACGATTTAGATATGACTGCCGTATTCTCGTCGGTAGAGCAATAGTTATTGTAGAGCACTGGGCAGAAGTCATTATGTGGAGTAACAAATTTCAGCAAATCGAGCTAAAAACATGAAATTTGGTATACAAGTCTTCTTACCATTAAAAATCAAACCAGCCATGGACCTCCATGAAATACCCCCAAATACCTTCAGCGCCTCCCCGCCCGTGCCAACTCCCAGGGGCTTGGGCAACAAATTTTTACAGATCAAGTAAAAAACATGAAATTTGGTGTACAAGTCATTCTTAGCAGCATAAATCTAATCAGCCATGGAACCCTCATGAAATACCCCAAAGGGGCCCCAGCGACCCCCTGTTTCTCCTCACTGACTTTTGCAAATCATGCTAAAGCTTGAAAATTGGTACATAAGTCATTCTTAGCAGTAGAAGTTGAACAAGCCATGGAATCCCCATGAAATATCCCCCAAAGGGTCCCCCGCTCCCTCCTGTGCCTCCCCCTCATTGTTCATCGATGTTTCATGAGGTGCAAAGGAGAGACAGGGAATGCTGGGGAAGGTTTTGGTGGTAATTCATAGGGATCCATGGCTGGTTCAATTTCTACTACTAGGAATGATTGGCGTACCAAAACTCATAGTACCAAAATTCATAGTAGCACAGATGAGTGTGGTACGGGGACAGGAAGGGGCCTTAGGGAGCATCTCGAGAGATTTCATAGCTAGCTCGATTTATTAGCTAAGAATTTATTTGTGTACTAAATTTCATGGCTTTTAGCTTGATGTCCATAATTAGCCCAAATTCTGGCCCGTAACAGCTATGCTACACCTAAAAATCGAACCAATGAACCGATGATCAAGTTTTACAGCTTTAAACATAGGTATCAAAAAGCCTATGGCCTTTTGAACGCTATTTTAATGTGACTACAATTATTGTTGTTCTTCTTCTTGGGGAAATTTTGCTTTCACCTAGAGAGCGAACCAAAGAACCGATTTTCAATTTTTATAGGTCTTAAAATTGAGTATTAAAAAGGCTGTCTTATAACAGTTATTTTAAGGTGATTACGGTATTCTTTTCTGTGTAATTCTTGCTGAAACAACAACAAAAAATAATGGATATTAGTATTAAAAAACGCTTAAGCGTATAAAAAACGGATGTAAGCCTTAAAAAACATAAAGCCCTAAAGGAAAAGATATTAGAAAAATACACGTAAGCCATCAGCGTCGCACTAATACGTGTAAAAGAAGCTCCAGCTTGTTTTTTGGGTCGCTGGAGATTCTTTTAAACGTATTAGTGCGATGCTGATGGCTTACATGTCTTTTTCTAATATCTTTTCCTGTAGGGCTTTATGTTTTTTAAGGCTTACATCCGTATTTTATACGCTTAAGCGTTTTTTAATACTAATAGTAGTGAAATTAGGCAGACTTTGCACTAACATTTCTGAAGACCGTTCCTGTAAAGTCAATACCCCAAAACAAAACTTGTTAAGGATTCCCGCCAAGCTTTTCAGCCGTGTGAAGTCGTGATCCCACGCCAAGCTAATCCCACCGACTAATAAATACTCAAACGTTAAATGAAAAAACTTGATTAAACCAATTATAGTGAGAGTCGATTAGTTTTCCCTTGCGAATACAGCGATCGATATGGCTACTAATTGTCTAACACGTTTGAATAATTACCCCTCCTAAGAATACAATCCAAACATCCAAATGATTTCTTGGTCGCAGTTCCACGACGCTTATGCAACCATAAAACCAGTGATCGCTTGCATTTCTAGCTTTTGATCATTAACTGCGATTGATGGCATGGTGGCTCACACCTCTCAGTTAAAGACGAGCTCACTACGATTCTTCTATTGGTTTCATTTTAAACTGTAAGTTTAATTAGAACACTAGTGAACTGAATCAACATTAAAAATATTCAGCACCGTTTGGCAGTTTTATGATACGGGAGGCCTCCAAACCGTTTAGTCTCGGCGTTTTGCACATTTCATTTATTCCGGCAACTGGGCAAAGTTGGCACATCGCACGACTGATAAGAATGAAATATCTAGATAGCACAGTCATTGCCCAAATGTAGTTTTATGAATTTGATTCCCCCTCCCCTCCCCTGACAACAAAAAAAAAAACAAATGTCATACAGTAAAGGTTGTTTTAAATATTTCTTCTCACCCTCCAAAAAAAAGTACTAACCATTAAAGTCATGAACGATTGTCTAAAGAAGTAGCCCAAGCCTACGGTAATTTTGCATGCCGACATGATCATACAAGCGTGTTATCTAGTTCGTACGTGTGAGATCAGTGAGCTGCGTGCTTACGTCAATGATCAGTATAATAATAATAATAGCAAGTTGCCAGTGATTGGTCGGTTGGTGGTGACATCAGCCGCTGACGAAGGCTACATAGTTCCCAGTAATTGGTCGTGGATGGATGACGCTAGTCGGCTGAAGAAAAAATAACGAACCTCGTACGTTTGCTGCGAACAAAAATCTTTGATTATTTGTAGCGGAGGATTTCCCCAACGGATTCGACCGATTTTCGAACTTGGACCTAGAAATATGCCATAGAATGTGTGTGCAAAATTTGACAGAAATCCGATAATTCGTTAAAACGTTATAGCGCGAAAGCACAGACAGACACCCAGACAGACAGACAAACCGTTCGCATAAGAGTCTAAACGACTCTAATAATTGAAAATTGCGCAGTTCTCAATTGTCATATATTTCATTTAACCTTCGAACTACTAGCTCTTTCGCCAAGATAATCCAACCGAGTAATAGTTCAAAGGTTAAATGAAATATATGAAAATTGCTTACTGCGCAATTTTCAATTATTTCATTTAACGTTTGAGGTATTTATTAGTCGGTGGGATTAGCTTGGTGAAAGAGCTTGGCGTTTGATATCACGACTTCACACGGCCGAAATGCTTGGAGGAAATCCTTCACAAGTTTTGTTTTGGGGTATTCACTTTACAGGAACGGTCTTCAGAAATTTTAGTGCAAAATCTGACTAATTTCACTACTAGATTTATAATTTTTCCACATTGTTTTCCTCTTGCGGTAAAGAATTGGAGGAGCCGGGGGGGGGGGGGGTCGACGATATTTTCCACGGGTCGAGGTTGCAAAGGTTGTGAATAGTGTGACTGAAGGGAGGTGATTTAAAAAGGGCGAAATTTGAGTGATGTAATCTGTGTGCGAACCCGTATTTTCCCGTTACCTACCCTACATCGCGGCTAGAATGGAGCTTCCCTGTACGACAGGACCGGTCCTTTAGTTTCGTTTTCAGTTGTTTTCTTGGAGCGTCGTAATAAAAATTCTTCAATTATTACAAATAAATAAAAGAAAAAGAAATTAAGTGCCGTGCTCGGAACATATTAACGACAGAAAATGCAGTGACGATTTTCACCACATTGCTTTTTAAATATGTCGTTCAATTTAATCTTAGCAGTATCCATTTATGGATATTACCAGAGTCCATGAAAAGTTCCGTAGGAACGATGAGTAACACACTTGTGATGACAGAGACTCGCCTCGACCACCATTGGAACTAAACAATGAAAACCTTCAATTTCAAAAACTAGATGGCGCTAGTAATTTGTGCTTTTTAAAACTTCAGTATCATTTACAGCTTGTTTGCGTGCTCTCAATGTTATTCATAAATTCTTATTTAAAGTATTCTTTGGAATTCTCAGAGGAATAAAATTTATTAATCTATATTCTAAACAATTTTCGGTATTATTTTTAACCAATCACGAAGCAGTTTAGTTAAAACGAACGCCATGATATGTGTAATGTAATGTGCCACTCGTGCTTCAACTAAAAAAGTGAAATCTTCCAAGTCAACTGCCAGAAAGGGACAGACGAGGAAATTCTACTTTATAAACAACAAGAAAGTAGTTTGATAATATGGCAAAAAATGTTTCCTCACTTGGTGCAATTATTTTGTTGGTGGTCCGTGTTTATACTGGAGATAAGCCCTAAACAGTAAAATGTGTGGTAAGGCATATCTACGATTATCTGTTGCACATTTTAAGTCGAAAGACAGGAAGCTGATTATATCTAAAGTGTGACACGTCGTATTATGATTTGTGAGATTTTCTGCTGCATTTTCTACATTCTACGACAAAACAGTGAGAAACTGTTTAAATGTGGAAACCGCAGTAAAGCCTTTTAACTGAAGCTCATGTTTAGTGGCGTTTGGGGGCGAGAAGTGTCTTAATGTTTTGTGACGAGAAGCCTATTAAAAACTTAGTGTGGGGTACTGCAATTTCTGGTGAATGAGGCTCGTTGCAACGTAAATGAATTTTTTGTACCGATCGTTCCTTAAATCAAGTTTGTAGTACACAATTATCTTATTTAACGTGAATATCAGACGATGTATACTCGTATACAAAACGGTGTGAAAACCTGGAAATGCAACCGTAGTGGTGCCGCTTTTCATACATAATTAAAAGAAATAGACAACTTTTAAATGCCAGATATTTTTATTAGTATCCGTTTTCGAAGTAAGAAATATTACAATGCGTAGTCAACGTTTTTTTTAATGAGACACTTAAAGGCACATAACTCCCTCCGGTATTTTTTAACGTTTTTCTCGATACATTACCGGAAATAGTTTTATATGAACTCATTTACCTTTTATTTGATCGTCTAAGGATACGATCCCGATGACAAATGTGGCGCGTGTACGCTAGTAAGCTTCTTTTTTACCGCTCGGTCCGAGGAGTATCTCACTCCCGCCAGAAAGCAGCTGCTCGGGCGTTCTTGGGCTACTTTTAACGGTGACGTCACGCGATGTTTACACGCCTAGTCTGTGACGTAGTGATTCTTCGTGCACTTAAAGTCACGTGACCTGCCGCTTTTGAGCGAAAGCCAAGTGAGATAGTAGCTGCCTTTCTCGAGGTACGCAGCTTCAATCCCAGTTAACCTTGTTCTGAGCTTATCAGGAGAAATGGTGAGTGATGAACGCATTTATCTATTCCACCAAGTAGATTTGTTACCGAATCAGTAAAGGAAAGGACAAAACGAGAATTGGATCAACAATTAGGTTTATCCTATGCTTACCGCAAGAAACTAGGATTAAAGAAGGGGTGGGGCAGGGGTGTCGGGATCCTGACATGGTGATGGGCAAAACCAAAGGCGGAGAAAAAATTAAATTGCGGATTGAGTTTCAGACGTAAATTCTCGTAGCAGACATAAGGCCTAAGGAAAAAACGTTTAGCTGCAGTACCAATTAAATTATAATTAGGGTCGGTCGGGAGAAGCTTTTTTTTATTTTTATGGTAAGCTGTTTCTGTACAGTAACGCCGTTTTTCATTCCCGCATAATGCTAAAACATTAAGTCACAAATTAGGCTACAAGGAAAAAAATAACGGTTGGGAGGAATAATGAGATCGGTCGCAGGGGCGTAAACTTACTGTCCGAAGAAAGGAGGGGGGGGGGGAAATCTTCTTCCCCCCCCCCAAAAAAAAGCGATACATAATGACCGCTCTCTAAGCATGCCTCCTTGAAATCGCCAATAAATTAATATACGTAACATAGTCGGCAACGATAGGACGTAAATTTCGACATCAACACATAATAAAGACCCCCAGAATCTTTTATTTGGTCAACTTTGTTCAAATAAAACTAACGTGTGGGTATTTTATATCGCAGCAACAGACAAGAGACATTGATGATCATAACGTGCAGTCATTTGCGAAGTGTGTTTGTTTACCTCTAGTCGCTCCAATTTTGCCTTTTAGCATTTGTACGATGTGTCGCATGGCGCGGCTCCGAAATGAGTATGATCTAGCGTCGGATGTGACGTCATGCTTGTTTCACAGAGCAATGCGCGCTGCGGTCGTGTGAACTATATTTTAGCGCAGTTGACGTATGAGTAAAGCGGCCAGGACGGAGGGATTTATGTGCCTTTAAGTGAAAATTTAAAAAAGCTACAATTTCGTTGTAAAAGTGTGTAGCAATGTAGTCGAATGGATAATGGTGTAAAACCCTTGAAGTGTGAATTGTATGCTGCAGCATTTTTATTGAGAAGCCCTTTATTATCTACGGTCGAATTCTACTCTAGCTGATTTTGTAAGGTGTGTGCTACTTCAAATACTAAGCTTCAGCAGGTCCCCTTTTCGGCAAAACAATAAATGACATTAAAAAAAATTTATAAATTTATAAATTTATAAAAAAAAATCCTGTAACTTTAAATTCTTATTCGTCCCTTATAAATGACATAGTGCAAGAGTGCATTTTTTAGGGTACTTCTACTCCGGAGCAGAGGGGGGGGGGGGAAGGCTCCCGCTTCAAAATCCTTTACACATTCATATATCTTTCAATTTTGGCGTCACTGGTTATTAGTGCTAAAAATTGTTTAAAATATGAGTAATCGAAACTTGTCAGCCTAAAAAGTGTTCGGTAATGAGAAAGCGCCTCCGTTACTTGGTCCAGTGGCACAGACAAGAAACGTTGTGGAGTGGGACGAATAAAGCCAGCTCGGGGTTTGGGGAAACGCTTCCCTAGAGCATTCCAAGGAATTGAAACAATTTATGGTACATCACTGCCGAATCCTGCTTCTTTAGAGTTCCTGTTTATTTTACGTATTCTGTAGCGTTACGACACAAAGGCGGAAGAAGTATCGTTTATGTCTTTGTTACACGAATCCTATAAAATACTTAGTGCGTGACAGTGTATCTGCTTATAAATGAAGCTTGTTACAGTGTAGATGGATTCGTTCTGGCAAGCAATCCTTAGAATTAAAACTTTAGTACCAATTTCGTGTTTAACGAATGTGAGACAATACGTATTCCAGTACACAATAGTGGGAAAACCTTAAAATGCAAATTTTCTGATGCCACATTCTAACATATTTCAAAGAAGTATCTTTTAAACCTTATTATTATTTTTTTTATAAACAACCAATTGTGAAACACATAATAATGATGTTGCATGGCATACGTTACTTTGATGAGACACTTAAGAGCTTGTTAACAAAGCTACACTTTCGTTGAATTTTTTGAAGTATCGTAAATTGAATGCGTAATGGTGTGAAGCCCTGGAAGTGTTTATTATGTGATGCTGCAATTTTACTTCTACAGCAACTAATATCATTGGGTTATTTTGCCTGTCGAGCAATGATGTAAATA
>JAHWFP010125982.1:41304-51709 GCA_023313725.1 Lithobius niger | reverse complement strand
TCAAAATGGAATTTAATAGCTTGAAATATTTATTTTGGATAGTTTCCTTGTCATTTTCCATTGCACATTTGTGCTTAAACCCAAAAAGTTACAGCATAAATCAAGTTAGTCGCCTGGGAGCTTTTGTATCAAATTGTTACTAAAACCAAAAAAGTTACTGCACGTAATGCAAGTTAGTCTTTGGGAAGCTTTAGTATAATTATTAACAAAATGCAAAAGATTTGTTGAAAATATTAGTACGAAAACCGAAAATGACTTAGGATAAATTTTAATACAAAAAAATATTGCAACTTTTGTTTAGTTTTAGGGTAGATTTTAGTGTTGAAACACAGAAAGTTTATATCTTAGTACTAAAACCCAAAACGTCATAGGAACTTCAACAGTAAAACCAATAATTACAAAAGTTTATACATTTAATGCTAAACCCCAAAACGTTTAGTATACATTTTAGTACCAAAACCCGAAAGATTTATACATTTTAGTGCTAAAACCCGAACGTTTAGTACAGATTTTAGCGCTGCACCAAAATAAATTAGTGTAACCTTAAATTTAGTGCTAAAACAACAAAAAATTTGTGCATATTTTAGTGCTAAAATCCAAAAAGTTTATTATACATTTTTTTGCTAAAACCCAAAAGTTTATAAATTTTAGTGCTGAAAATGTGTAGTGTAGCACACATTTTAATGCTAAAACCCAAAAAGTTTAGTATATATTTTAGCGGAGTGCTAAACCCGAAAAGCTTATCATGAATTTTAGTGCTACAATTGAAAATGTTTAGGATAAATGTTTAGTACTAAAACCCCCCAAAAAGGTTTATAAATTTTAGTGCTAAAAACCACAAAAGTTTGTCCATCTAAACCATGCGCAATGGCTGTGTGCCGTGACGTCACCATGAGTTAGCCAATGACGAACGAGAACAATGGCTGTTTGGCCGTCTGATTGGACTAGCCCAGTCACGTGATATGCACGTCACAGCAAACAGCCATGGCGCGTGGTATATACATCTTTCACGCCACTGCAGCGAAGTTGCAACACGCCATTTCGCGGAAGAAGAAAAACTTCAACGCACATTACAAGCTTTTATATCAATCCCAAGGATCCGAACATATGAAGCAAGCACATCTCTGAGAACCTGTCGGCTCAAAGCTATGTGAAGTTTTGAGTCATCTAATACGCACTAAGAGGTGAATCGGATCTATTTTTCAACCTAACAAGAAGTTTTAGAAGCAGAAAACAATCTAATTCGCGGAGGGTGCGGGTGGGGCTGGGCACTAACAGAGCAGTGACACGACGTAGTATTATTGTATATAACTCTATGCTGGAGCCTTAATGGGTTAGCTGCAAGGGGCACTGCAGAGAGAAACAGAAGGGCGTCATACTGAAGCCGATGCTGTGAAGAGTGATTTCTTAGGCTTAAAACGCGCGATTTTTGTTGTTGGAGAAAACAACGTTATTTTAAGCCTAAGAAATCCGCTCTTCTGTTGTTTTTCCCTCCATTTTTATGTAGTGCACCTTGTAGTTATGCCCTCCAAAACCCATACTGGTGCCAATTTGGTGCCAATATGGCGGCAATTGTCATTGCTCTATCGGGTGTTTCGAACAGGAATTCTTCAATAGAAGAATTGTCCAGGATGAATTAGGATTTTCACCCGACAAACAAGTCGACCCGGATAGTTTAGTCCAAACACATCCAGACAACAATGTAGGTTCAGTGATAGCACAAAGATAATCCGTGCTACAGTGAAAACAACGAGTTAACGAAAGAGGTTTGCATCTGTATTTATTTAACCCTCCTCGAGGTCATTTGCATTCCGTCTTGTTTAAAAACAACTAATTCACACGATTCCCCATCTGGTAATGCCGATTATTTTTCATAATTTATCTAGATGAAATTACTTTAAATTTCAAATTTAGATGAATTTAAAATTTAGGTGGTTTATTTTACGTTTTATAGTCAAACCATTTAATTAAAAGACGGCGCAAAAATACCTATAATGTACGTCTACATAATCGACACAAGACATCATACGATTAAAGAAAAGATATCAACAGTAAACATTAGTAAAAACGACTTAACACAATGGAGCCAACAGTTGAACTGTCAAGAATGATAAGTGAGCAGCAATAAATACGAAAAAATCACGCGTCTTCGGGAATCCGGGAAATGAATCCGGTCCTCCGGATTGGGCCTCCAATGTACACTATGCTACGTAGAAATGTGTGGTTCAGACACCCCAAGCATAAGTTTGTTGTGCACTAGCGTTAATTCGTATGGCAGGTTAACAACGAGCTTAATAGTGTCTCGTTAACGTATGTATTGGTCTTGTTAGAGGTGTGGAAATACCCATGAGTCTATGAGGACATAAATAAAGCTGTTGAAACTGTGACTAACCATGATTACAATCAAGTTAAACAAGAATTACAAATTAATAAAGAAACGGGTGACATGACCCTTGGCTGATTAAGAATGGAGTGAGGAGCCGGGTCCATCACTCCACTTGCCTTTTCCGTATTCAGTGTCCAAACCTTTGCAGTACTTTCTAGAATAGGAAGTTTCTTCTGCTCATGAATAGCAGTAGAACTTCATTCCAAGTTCAAGTGAGACAGTACCTTCCTAAAGCACCGAACAGGGCGAACCGAACGCACACTGTTAGAGACAGTTTGGCTCCAAACTTGACGTCGCGCGTGCGCAGTGATGTTGTGTCAGCCACTCAGTACCTTCCTAAACTACAATACAGCTCAACAAGCTCAGCAGAGTATGCGATACGTCATACCTTCACCGCGACCAGACCTGGCTAACGGATTTGACCAGGATTGGCTAATAGATGTGACCAGGCGAGAGCAATGCCAAATTGCGAACCATCTCAGGTAGGTGGTTTGCTGGGGTGGAGGTTTGAGCATGCGCGAGGAAACAGTTTTGACGGAACAGATTCGTCGCTGACGATGTTGACGTCAATCAAGCCGCATCAACACGGATATTAGCAGTGAATGAGCCAAACTGTCACCAACAGTGGTGCGTTTGGTTCGCTCTGTTTGGTCGTTTAGGAAGGTACCGAGAGACTTTGTAACAATGAAGAGCTGATCTTTAAGTTCAAACTGGATAGCTCTGACAGGTCAAGTGTACTGGACGCCCCAATCGAAGGACTCGGCTTTATTTCCTAAACTCATGATGACGCGTGGTTTTTTTGGTCATAATTGCTGCTCACTTGTCATTCTAAGTAATTCGCAATGTTGGCTCCATTGTGTTTCTTCGTTTACATTAAAAGAATTACGATATCAATTTAAAGGCGACTTTTCACCTTTTCAACTCCTAGATGTAGCGAAGTAGAATCTTCGTACAATATAAAGAAAATAACGGTAAATTAAAAATGTAACAACACTATTCTCAGCAGCGCCGCGATTCTCATAACTAAAACGAGATCACGTGACCCACATCAGCCTATCGGATGACGGAGAATCTGGAACGTGGATGCTGTGTTTAGAATATTGGAAAAGCTATCGAAATGGTGAACGGTTTATCTTGGTTTCAAATGGTGACAAAGTAGAAAATGACAGGAAAATTCAAACAGGGGTTTTAAATGAAAACTATGACCAGTTAAAGAAATTAGTTGAACACCTCTGTGACTGAGCTAGTTGACGTACTTTAGAGGAGCAAGTGGCCAGGTGGTTGTAGTACGGATCTCATGTCCAGAGATGGCTTCGGGGATTTTGTGGCTCGTCGACGGCTAGGTCGTTAACGCCAAACTCAGACACAGTGCAGTGGGCCGGGTTGCCTCTGTGCCACATATTACAGAGATGATCTAGATTTTGGGTTGTTGAACAACCCCATATCTAGTTCTTATATATCTGTACCTCCTGCAAAATTTGAAAAACCCCGGACGGGAGGATGGAATCATCACCCAATTAACACGCAATGTGTCTTGGAAGGTGGAAATAGCGACGAACACCTTCGTGAACGTAACGGACCGTGAATAGCCGGCGACACCAATGACATTCAGGAAGGATAACCCCCCCCCCCCATCAAAAGGAAGCAGTGAGTAAGGTTGGTGTGACTAATACGCAAACAGGCTAACACCTCCTCTTCCCAGCGACTGCATCGACAAGCAGAGTGCCATTGTTGGAGAGTGCCTCTTGTTTGTCCTGTAAGGCTTGCCAAGCAGCAAGCAATAACAGACGTAAAGCTTGAAAGGCGTCTGAGGGCACAGATCCCTATCGAGGGGACCAGAGTGAGTCTCTTTCTTTGCAGCATCGCAGCGTGTTCATCCCCAGCTATCCCGATGTGGCCCGGGATCCAGCAGAAATTCACAGTTTTTCCCTGGCCAGGCAAGCGGGAAAGCAGAGCCTGGATTTACTATGTCAAGGGGTTCCGAGAGTTGTATGTCGCCAAGGACTACAGGGTATTCATGGAACCACTAAAAACAAATCTACCTAAATCTATGAACTCTATCGACTAATAAAGTTCATAGTGGCGTTTGTTTATAAATGTGGGCAATCATGTTTACAACTGATAAAATAATTTACGAGTTTTGGATTTCACTTATGTCTTCCGTTTGTACAAGTATACCTAAATCTATGAACTGTATCGACAGATGGAGTTCGTATAATGGTGTCTGTTTATAAATGTAAGCAATTGTGTTGACAACTGGTAGAATATGTTACAAGCTTCGGATCTCCTGTTTGTGGAAGTCAGCATAAATCTAGGAACTCTATCGATGATGTTGGCAACTGATCGTACATTTAGTAAGGTTCGGATTTTACTTACGTTAAGTGTAGCACTCTGCGCCAACAAGTTACCGCTAGTTGTAAGGAAAACGTGCCTCGTTTTTTAACGAAAACACAAGGTTGGGTTAAAAATGTTCTATAAAACATCTTTATCGTACGGTCGCTAACTATCTCAATGCTAAAAACACGCCGTGATATATCCATGCCATGCTCAAGCCATGCTCAGGGAAATGGCGATACGACATTGCCAACACTTTCAAAAGGTAGAATTTCTTAATAAAACCATGCGAGAATTAATTTTATTAATTCGCCTCGACGTCATCTTGGCGTAGTTCTCGCGGATTGGCCATGTTCGGGATATCGCCCATCGGGTGATAAATCTCATACAGTTCGTCAGGGGTACTATAACTATTACTTACTTACACCCATCTTGCGTCGAGTTTCATACAATAAGTATAGTGCACACAATGTTTGTTTTAAAGCCGGATTTCAACGGCTTTTCAAAAAATCCGATTTCTCTGCTGTGTTGCTGCGAACTTATTGGCTTGTTTTGGTTTGATTCTACTGGGTGTTTTTTTTTTTTTTACATGTTTTTTTTTCTTTGCTGGGACTGGTGTCAGTGGTTCTTTTACCCTTCCCTGTCACCCATTAGAGGTCGGTCTTACATATATTATTATTATATCCACACTTCTAATTACATCGTCAACGCCTGAAAGACAAGAAGACGAGGAACCAGAAGGCAAGGGTATTTTCTGGAAAGTTTAGTGAAGAAAGTAAACTAGGCAGTACTGATATTTACAGCATCAAAACCTTGTAAACACTCACATCATCTGGATCTCTGTACCCTTGCCCTCCTCCACCCAAATGTTGAGGCTATTTTCAGAAATTTGAACTGCTAAAAGGGTAATTTTTGTGTTCCCAAAACAATTTTTTTCTCCAGTTTGGTAAGTGTTTTTTGTGACTTTTTCCTTGACGGGCCTAAAAATGTATGACCCGACCCTACCCCTGACGTCCCTACGCCCCCCCCCCCCCAACCCCACCCCACACAATGACCGGTCCCTAAATACACACAACATCGTCACGTGAGCAGATAACTA
Organism: Lithobius niger; assembly: GCA_023313725.1. Lineage (NCBI taxonomy): Eukaryota > Metazoa > Arthropoda > Chilopoda > Lithobiomorpha > Lithobiidae > Lithobius > Lithobius niger. The sequence goes on along the minus strand of JAHWFP010125982.1, from coordinate 45,890 downwards.
ACTCCCCAATCGTAAGTTGACCCTCCCCCCCTTCCCCCCACCCCACCCCACACAATGACTGGTCCCTAAATACACACAACATCCACACGTGAGCAGCTAACATTCCACTAACAGCAAGCATTTAATAAAATAATAAGCCACCATCTTGGACGCCATCTTGAATTATGGGCTTCTGGTCCATTTTTCTAGCTGCCAGCCAACCGACATTTTCAAAATCAGCGTGGTCGACACACTTTAAAAACGAATGATGCCAAACTGTTACGTGAAATGGAATTCGTGCGCTTAAAAACGGCTTTTCCCCCAAAAGTGAGCCATTCTAAATATGCTCATGTGTTTAACTTGAATTGTTCGGTAATAACTTATTTTTCGGCAGTAATGTTTTATTACTCAGTATACGCGCTCGTCGTTGTTTATTATTATTGTTTTCTTTACTTTTACAACTTTAGCACAGGTGAGGTACTAAAACACTGCGAAGTGAAAGGTGGAATGTAGTTACGAGTATTTTTGGCAGACCGAACGGCTAAGACAAAACAACATCCTTGGCGAATTCGGCCATCCAAATGTCCTCTTTCGAATTAAGAGAGACGCTTCTTGAGGGTCATAGGGGTAGGTCAAATGTTGCACGAGGTGGACCTAGGGTCACGGGGCCAGCAGCAGGTAGACCGTTAGAGCGAAGAGAAAATGAAAACGAGCACGCGGTTAAGCAACAATGGCAAATATAAGAGATCGTGCGTTGTAAACTTAGTTGTCTGAATCCAATTAGTCTATAATATTTATTAGAATTAGTGCTAAAACCTTAACGAACAAAAAAAGAACTGCTCAGCTATGTTAAAAATTGAATGTTCCTGGTGACGTTGAAGAACCACAAGTTCATAAGGATAACATAATTTAATTTTCGGTAGTTTTATTGCTGTCTTAGTCACAGTTAAAAAAGTGAAAACACAGTTTAAAATGCCATTACAGCATACAAACGGCCACACCATCCGCTATCTTGAATATGCGTTCCTACACTGCTTGTAAACATCGTTGTTATCATTATTCATAGGTAGCCTATGTTGTTTTGTATTTTGTGTAGGTGACCAAGGCAGCAATAAAATCAAGATATCCTTATGGGGGGGGGGGGGGGGATAAAAAAATGGAAAAGTGATTCGAACACATGACAGGGCGACCGAATCCCATGATTCTTCATGGCACCAGTAACATTCCATTTTTAACGTCCACACAACCCACAAATTAATTTTTATTACATTACTGTGCTATGCTTCATCATGAACGAATCTCTATTCGTTCATGATGAAGGACAGTTGAGTAATTTTGATTTGTTTTACTACTCTTAGACTCTCATTAGGCGTTTTATAGATTACAGCGCCCGATTCGGTGAATTTTTGTACAACAATAGGTAGCCATTTTGCGAGATAGCTCAAGCGGCGAATCGGCGGGTGTGTAGGTCTAGGAAATATCTGATGCTTGATCGAGTTTAGGCTAGGGTTGAATTATTATTTTCAATATAGATAATTGTTAAGTTAACAGAAACGACAAACCATAAGCGTTTTCAAAATGGAATACAATGTCTTGAAATGTTTTATTTGCTTACAATGCTTTCGTTGTATTTTTTCATTAACATTATTTTTTTATCATTTAAAAAACCATAAAAGAAACCGCCAAGTCCAAAAAAAATGGTATGCCTTAGAAAGTACTGTTATCATTTTACCAAGAAAACTTTAGCCCATTGCCAGAAAACTTAGTGCATAGCTCTCTTCTTTAATTTCTGTCTTGTTTTCTTTATTTGCATTTGTAAGGCGTGGAATTGTTTAGAACAGTGGTCAATGCAGTGTGCCGTTTTGTGAAACTTCCTATATTAAAGATGGTAGTAAGTTTATAGCCATACCACATCGTATGAGAGAGTGGGTATGAATTGTGTATTGTTCGGCTTAGTTGGGTGAAATGTGAGTTCATTAATATAATTTACTTATATGTCGGTCTATGAAGTTGTGTATGAAATAAATAAACTAACAATCGTTTAAAAGGGGTAAAAGGGTATTTCTTTATTCTCTCTTGTATTTTGGGATGTTCGTTTAGTTTATTTGTCAGTTGAAAAACAATTTGAAAAGACTAAATTATCCAAGAGCTACAAGTTAAAATTTGTGATTTGTTTTTCCTCGTTTTCAATAATGTCAAGTCAGTCGTTGTTGAACTAGGTGGTCGACACACTAGCGTGTACCTTAATACTAAAATCGAAAAAAATCTAAAAAAAGTTTGCACCTGTATTCATTTAAGACAAAATAGCTTATAGAAATTGTGTTTGTTTTACGTTGAAATTGACTAGGTTTATCATGCTCAGATTTTCCACAAATTTAGAACTAGATGAAACAGACGATTTCAACTGAAATGTGAATGCGCCATGGACACCACCAGTATTCGTCATTTTCAAATTACTTTACGGCGGTCACTAAAAAAAAAATATTCTCATTGGATTTCATTCCAATTTAGAATTTTCTGATATTCTAAATTACCGACGTTTAAATTTAGGGAAAACTTAAGGTGGCAAAGAGGTAGTACAGAGGTAAAAAAAAAAGTTTTTTTTTTGCTTTTTTAGGTGAAAAAAGTCTAGTAGTTATTTTTTTTATTAAATATTTAGTAAAATAGTGCAGCGTACTTGTTTTCCGGAAGTCGAACCGGAAGTGAACCGTAGCGAACCGAAAACGTGTTTTTCGATATATTTTGTCAGTAAATCATGCGTGACGGCTTTGATATTGGTTCAATCCCTATGAAATTTGGTAGGTGTGTGCCCCAGATATATACGAGGACCGCTAATCAAAATAATTTAACAAAAGTATGTTTTGGTGGTACTGTTTCCCACAACTTGGTCAAAAAAGTGCATAGAATTTATACAAATTTTGGGTTCGGCTTGCATAATGACTTACATGGGATTAATTTTATAAGGAAAAGTTTGGTTAGTTGTCTTCCTTATATGTTTTTTTCTGCAGTGTGTTTCAGCAGCAAATATTCCAAATAAAAAGATAATTACACTTGATTTCCATACTGTATCTAATTTGCGTACTTTATGCTGATTAGGCGGTCAATTTTTTCGAAATTAAAAAAAAAAAAACCTATTGGAAATGTTTTCTGGTGTGATTTGCACTAAAACTACATGGTTGTTACATTTTTAATACCTAAAATTAAAAAAAAGTTTCTGTTATCCCTTCGCCACCTTAACGTCGTTGAGACGCGACACAGTTACGTAAAACAAGGAGCGTCCTACAGGAGAAGCCCGTATGGAGGGACGGAGTGGCCATGATAATAATATTGCCACACGTTCCATTACTCGGTCTGGGTCACGACCCCATGCGGCCAAATGTGGGACGACTGGTCGTAACTATTTTCGGAGATAACCCGAATTTAAAATACACTGAATAGGTTTTAACCCACTACAAAATGCGAAAAAATACGACTCGTGCTGCGATTGGTCCAGGCATGCGGCACCTCCGCGTGTAACAGCATTTCGCGATCATTAAGCGGCGAAACAGATGGCTTTTTCAAGCCAAGGCCGACTGGAGTGAAATTCGGGTCACAGACAAGTGATCGACACCCATCTGATCGACGGACAACTGGACGACGCCAGGTGATCGACATGGACTTGTGATCGAAAGGACTTGTGATTGACGACCAGATGAACTATAAGACCCGTGATCGAAAATTTTAAGTAGTTAAAAAAAATTCACAAGGTAAAAAAAAGAAAATTATGCAAATTTTAATTTTATTGGGTAATGGACGCGTCAATATTTACGAATGGGGGGGACACTGAATCATGGGGGAGACCAGAAGAACTTGCGACCATTCAAAGAGGGGGGGGGGGTTGCGACGAATGAGACTTTGTATCCAGGGAAGTGGCCTGCACAGGAGGGCATTGCCTCTGCCCTTTTCGGAAAATGTTCTGTTTTCGGAAAGTGCCCAGTTTTCAGAAATTGGAAAATACCCTATTTTCGGAAAATGCCCTATTTTAGAAAGAAAACAGCTTCTGTGACGACATTTGGTGGAGCGGCGGTGCCTGAGAAAGGTTTTTAAAAGTCTAATCAGGGCAACAAAAGGCATGAAAAGAAGCAACGAAAGAAAAAAAAAAGCAAAGAAAAGGTCAGCAGAAAAAACGTCTACTAAAAACGTAAGGCCCGAATTCTGAACGCTGACTAAAACTCGTACTTGACTTGAAATGACGTCACACCTATTTAGTGCCCTTCACCACCAGAACTTCGTTTGGATACATTTGGAAGAAATCGGGTGGTGAATGGAACTTAATAGGTGTGACGTCATTTGGCTTAAAATTTCGGCACACCTATTAAGTGCCATTCACCACTCGATTTCTTCCAAATGTATCCAAAAGAAGTTCTGGTGGTGAATGGCACTAAACTGGTGTGACGTCATTTCAAGTCATGTACGAGTTTTAGTCAGCGTTCAGAATACGGGCCTTACGGTACCCGTATACTAATAGTTGGCTGATTGGACTTTTAGACATTTCCAGGTTTACCTTTTTTTTAAAGGGGGATCTTGTGTGTGGGGGGGGGGGGGAGTGCTGGAGTGTGCTTGTTCGT
>JAHWFP010125982.1:14328-41204 GCA_023313725.1 Lithobius niger | reverse complement strand
GGGATTCTGTTAGTGCTCCTCTTAGAGTTAGACATTTCCCGACTTACCTCTTTTTTACCGCGGGATCCCGTGTGCGGGGGGGGGGGGAGTGCTGGAGTGTGCTTGTTCGTGCGTGTTCTTCGGGGTCCTCGGTGACTATCACGAAGTTTGAGGCACGCTTTGGGACTTGTTATTTTTTTCTTTCAGCTTGATGGGTACTCGAAGATTCGTCAATTGAAGCGAAAGTGATTACCGCAAACGATTGTCAATAGAATATAGCATCTTAATTTCTGATGTTAAAACTAGCATTACGAAGCATTTAGAAACTTGTGAATTAGACATGCTATCAGATCACTATAGCACGAAGACATTTCCTTTCCCGTTTGATTTTTACTCAATTGCAAAGTTTTGTGTATTTACACATGGTTGAAGAAAGTGTAGTCAAAGTCAATGACAAATTATTTCAGGCAAGTAAATGACCAGTCCCTGAATGCTACGACGGGCGTTGTTTTTTTTGTTTTTTTATATATGTATCTCGAAAATACAGGAATTTAAATAAATTCAAGGAAGGAAACCCCTTGACTGATCGGTTATGCAGGCGAAGTAATTTCTGCCTATAACTAGCTGGTTCTGGCGTAGGCGTCACATACGCCGGTCAGGTCGGACGTCATGTTGTCACGTTGTCCCCGTTTGTTGTCGCGCTACCGTTTGTTTCTGTTGGGACCTCGAGTTTGGTTGCTGAGTTTTCCGTCAACAACACGTGTCGTAATACTACGGTTGTAACTTGTTATTACTACTAATCGACATTATCCTTCATATTGCCGGCCACTCCCCCTTTTTCATTGCTACCCATGCAAAGAATGAACACGCTATCCCTTTTTCATTGCTACCCATGCAAAGAATGAACACGCTATCCCTTTTTCATTGCTGCCATGCCAAAAATAAACCTTCTCTCTCTTTTACAATCTTGTCGTGAAAAGAATGAACATGCACGCCCTATCGCATTAATATGTGCCGTTTGCATTGGTTGTCACACGACGGTTTTCCCCGTCTACCGACCCTCGTCTGTGGTTCGGCACAAGCGATATATGTACATACATGCTATACATATTCGTGATAAAAGACCGTTTCATCATCATACGACAACGTCTTCATTTAATTGAGCTAGGATAAAAACTACAGTTAACAAGTGAGGCAGCTTCATTCCCGTTTAGGGAAGTTTTATGCCCGTCAATTAGGGAAGGGAAGAAAGATAGGGAGTGGCTTCGCTTATTAGCCAGTGATAGACAGTGCAAAAACTTAAGAGAATTCAGCTTGGCAGAAGGAGAAGAAGGGTGAAGGCATATTATGTATGCACTCAGCAGGTGTCAGGGAACTCGTTGCCGCTGATTGTGCTTCAGGGAAAGCGCTAATTCCTTCTTCCCTCACGCTGGACCTTATCTTCGAAACAGTGTATTAATAGTTATTACAAGTCATTGATTGTATCTGCATCTTCTGCTTTGGTTGGGGTTGCATTTTTTTTTTATCAGCATTCCTTCTAAGTGTTCTGCAGCCAAAAGGGAATGTTATATGAACTTTTCAGTCCGGGCTGGCAAGATTCCGTCACTGTGTTTTTTTTTTTTACCGTCACGAGAAAAAGGCATATTTGTCGATTTTTTCAAAACACATTTTTCAAAATATCAACGAAAAAAATTGCTCCAGCAGGAAGGAAGGTGCGTATGAAGAGAAGTTTCCTGCTGACACAAAGCCTCGCAAAACTTGAATCGACAACGATTTTTAATTTTCGGCCAGTGTGTGCTGGACTTGGTCACCTACGAGTGCAATGTAGAAGATATGAACGCTACGCATGAGTTAAAATGAATAAATGAGTAAAAAAAAACCAACCGGTATATACTCAATGCAGAACAGTAAAAAGCTTAAAACAAGTACACTTCTTTCCTCTGTTTTCATTTTTTCATTGTTACTGTGAGTACACCGGCTGGGGTTGGACTAATTCATTCATTTTAACTCATTTTGTAGTGTTTGTATCTTGTACAGTACATTGTAATTTTAGGTGACCAAGACCAGCACACAGTGGCCTAAAATTAAAATACGTTTTGGTTCATGTTTTGCAGGGCGTTGTTTCGTCAGGGAACTATAGTCCTCATACAAAAAAATAAACAAACAAAAAAAAAAACATAAATGCTGTTCTTCTTTTACATTTTGTTTGATTAGTTAACAACTTTGATTAGTTAGGCTTGAAAATTAAAAAGTCGTTTTCATAGTTTCACGTTATTAATTCATACCAACACTGGTACGAATTTTGTTACCTTTTCACTTGTAACAAGGCACACTAAAGACTTGCTGCATAAGCTTGTTCCAACACTGATTACTCTTCAAGCAAGACTACTACCATAGTTACACAGTGGCGCATTCTGGAGTTGGAGGGGGGGGGGGCACCTAAGTTACGATTAAAATGTGGTAAAACTAGACAAATAAGGTATATTACTTCAACTGCAAAAAAATCTGAAATTTGGCTTTTTTACGTTTGAAAGGCACTAGAATTGTGGAAAATGAATTGTTTATTATTGTTCACATAATAATAATAATAATAATAATAATTTATTACAGTTACAAAAAATATACAAAATAGAAAGTCAGAAAAACAAAGGAGCACGAAGGTAAAGAAGCTTGTATATGCAAATTGCAAAAACAGTATACAAAATTATATTTTCACTATATTATATAAATTAGAATATCACAATAAAAATGTTTTAATACTTATTAAAAATAAAATAAAAGTCATCAAAACAAACAAAAAAAACTTGTTAATGGTACAAACCAATGGTACTAAACAAGTAAATTCTTGTTTCGTAGTAGTTAGTACTAGGTTTAATGGTAGTTACGGAATATTAATTATTTTTTCAAAATCCATTGTTTCATTTTAACTTTCATCTCGGTAATGTTTGCCAGATTTCTTAGAAATACAGGTATTTTATTAAATTTATTTGGAATTACATAACCTCTATTTCTTTTTTCGTATAAATTCCTCCAAGTTGGAGTCCTCGTTGGTCTGTTATTTCAGTAATAATAATAACACTAATTTTTTTTCCAAGAACGGCTTTAAGCTCTTTAAAACGCTTGTATAAGCCGATATTACACTTAATGAATTTGCCTTTAATATTAATAGGCTTATTCATTATAAACTTAATGCTAACTTTTCTTTAACAATAAAATGGATAAATTGTCATTAATACGCATAAATACTAAAATCAAGCAATCATGTTATAACCATGTTATAAAATAACAATCATTCAGAAAACTAAGTAATAACAGGAGGAAATTAATAAAGCATACGCAGCTTTCATTTCCTCCTGGTAATAATAATTCCATTAAAACTAAGATACGTTAGGATCCTTGAAACAATTAACCCAAATACATCTTTTCAAAATTCTACCTCCACTAAAAAACACAAATATTTAGAAAGACTTAAGAACTATATTTATAGTGCGTCATCAAATGAGCTTTATATCATTATTAATTATGTACAATTTAATTTCTTTCCTAATTTTAAATCATGCGGTGACTTATTGAATAAAGTTGGTACAAAATATTTCCTACATTGTTTCCCGTAATCGTTGTAGATTCTCGGGATATCTGTAAGTTGTTTTATAAACGTCTTCGATCTTTGATAAAGCAACCCCTCTTCTCCCTAGACCCCTTAGCTGAACTCTTGGAACCTATTTTTTATTTCTAATTGCTCGGCCGGGGGGGGGGGGGCCCCCCAAACAAAATCCTTGGATTCTGTCTCTACACCACGCGCCATGGCTGTTTGCTGTGACGTGCATATCACGTGACTGGGCTAGTCCAATCAGACGGCCAAACAGCCGTTGTTCTCGTTCGGCATTGGCTAACTTATGGTGACGGCACGGCAAACAGCCATTGCGCGTGGTTTAACTTAACTGAATTCCCTCCACTCTATTCTGATAGAGTGCGTGCCGTTTAAATCACGTGTTTTGAGGTTTTATTTGTTGAGGGTTTTTCGTATTTTTTGAGGTAACGTTCGTTAGTTCAGGGATGATGCACACTTTAGCAATGTAACCTAAAACCATGTGTCTTGTCCAGCTAATGACTTAGCGAAACACGAGAATGGTGTAATGTCAGCGTCAATATTACATATTTCGCCAATTCCCAATCTGTAGACGAAATTTCATTTTAAGTGTACACATACCCTTGTTTTGCTAAACCGATATTTGCCTGCTAAAACCCACCATGCTAAAGTCTTCTGTAAGGTGTGCATCTCGCTTATATAGGGATGGTAAAGTGGAGTTCCTGGAAGTAACAATATGTTGTGACTGTGAACCGGAAGTGCTGTAAAGTAGTTTAGCAAAGAAATGAAAGAAAGCAAGGGGTCTCATTATCTCATAGCTCATTGAAGCACTGGAATCTGCCAACCATCCGGCTATATACTTCCGTCATTGTTGTTTTATTCCGAATAACCAGGCTGGTCTGGCTATAACCAACGATCTTTATTTATGTTTTCTCATTTATCTTCCTGTATTTCGTAATGTCATTTTCGAGTCGTCGGTTCGAAATCGGCACGCTGGAATATTGAACCACTTCACTCACCTAAGGAAACCTCTAGGGCTATGCGAGAAAAAAAATAATTTGAACCACTCTTAAATCAAAGAAAATTAATTTGTAGTTTAGCGTCCTAATTTCTGCAGAAAACCGGCAAAGAAAGCACTTTTTTATTTATTTTTTTTAAAGAAGTTTATTATTTATTTATTTATTTAATTGTACTCCGAAATCTCAAAGAGAAACTTCCAAGGGTTACATCAGGTAGAAAATGCATTAAATTAAAATCATTTTTACAATTAGGATAGAAAATGAATGTCTAAAATAATACGAGAATCAAACTTTAAAGCACAAAAACAAGATAATGAACACAAGAAGATGAATTCTAATCGAACAAACGTATTATAATAAAGTATTATGGCCTATCTAGTATGATAAGAAAGTACCAAGTTTTAAGCAAAATAAAAATCGGCATCAAAAGCATATAAAATAAAACAAAAATATTAAATAAAATATACACCAAAACAAAGTTGATTTTTTTTTTTTGCAAGGGCGATTTTTTTTACATTTAAAATGGGGAAACTCACATATGCCAAAAAATTAGCCTACAGGACTGTAGACTCATTTTTTTTTTGCGATGGAATTTTTTTTGACAGTCGGTAAAAGTAGGCTGCTCCTGGACGCAGTGAGGACTCCACAAATTCATCAAGGCACAACAAATTTTAATTTTCGAAAGTTATGTAACTTTCTTGCTCATAAAACGCTCGAGATACATGATTAAAACACACGCAATTTCACAAACGCGGCCTGATATGCCGCCATCTTGGAGATCAACACGCAAACAACCTGTTTTTTTGACGGGTTTGTAATGTTTTTCGATTAAACTTTTGATACAAATTGACAAATCTTCTCTCAAACATATTAAGTTCTTTTCACACCGCAAGTAAAACAAATACTGCTATGAATGCCAGCTAAATAACTGGGGAGCACAGTTGGGCGCCGCACATTAGATTTCTCTTACAAACCCAATCTTGGCAGCAACCGAACTCAAAGCGCTCCAGCCAATACACCACTAAAACGAGTTAGTTGCATTTCAACTCAAAATTGTAACATGCGGGCGAATAAATTTATATTTTATTTTTCTTACCTGTTTTCGTCCCCCCCACCCAAAAAAAAAAATAATTTTTTTTTAAAAACGTTACGGACTGGAACGCTAAACGAAATATTATTAGGCTTCAATAGGATAATTTCATCATCACTTCAATTCCCGTTTAAATTATCATGCAAAATATCTTTTTAGTCATTAATTTCAAGGTTTAATTATGTTATTACCTGTTTTTTTTTTATTTACTTATTTATTAATTAATTGTTATTTTTTATTTTTTTACAATTTATTAAAATTACTCATCCTGTATAAAAATGGTGTTTCCAGTTGCGCTTTACTGCACGTCTGAAGTAACATGCCGTGAAGCTAACATTTAGTGAAGTTAGACTCACATTTAATAAATGACGTTTGAAGGATTAATAAACGCTTATTGCTACTAGACTACGCATTATTGAATGCAGAGAAGAGTTTTGTTGTGTTTCTAAATCACCGCATTAGACGAAATTAAAACAATTCGTACATTTTTAACCGACACAGCTAAATTTCGAAACTAGACAAATTTTATGCACGCCAATTCATCAAGAAAATTGCAGCACCAAGGGAGGTAGGGAGGGGCAACGCTTATTAAGAAGAGAAAGGCATTCCGCTAATTTAGAATTGTTTCTCTCGGGAAGGGGGAGGAGAGGAAGGGAGGATGTCGCAGGCGGCGAGTGAGGAGGGGGCGTGCTGTGTTTGCCATCAGCGGGTCTCAGAGAACTCATCTCCACAGACTTTCGCTCCAGGCGTTCCATCACTTTCTCTTGGTCTCACGCGGGATCCAACGGCTGGGCCTATCGGAGCGCGCCGACGATCTACCGCCGACCTATTTCGGGTCCTTGACGTCATGGAGGCGCATCTTCAACCCTCACGTGTCACGTGACTCAACGTCCACGTGGAACCCTTTATAAAAGGTGGACGCGGCTTTGGAGGAATCAAAGTTGTTCGATTGATCGTCTAGTGCCTACCAGTGGCTCAAGTTCCTCAAGCAGGTAGACATCCGTTCGCAACGTTTGCTGCTTTTACCTTGAAAAACAACAACGGCGCTTCTTCTTGTGGATATATTTTACACGCTGTTTCATCATTTTTGTGCTTCGCTTTCGCTTTCGATTGCCGCAACTACTCCGTTCTGTGGACTATTATACAACCTGGACTTAGTGACGGCACGCTTGTTATATTTCCTGTGATATTTTTGTCAGGCAGACAAAAATATTTTTGGTGATGGACTATTTTTACAAAGACTGCTGTTTGACTGACTAACCCTTTAATGGAGCGCCGGAGCACATATATACACTAACAACGCTTCTTCGCATGACTGTTAACAGACTTCATTTTTTAATTTTAATTTCACTGTGTGAAAGTATAAAAAAAAATTACAAATTTAATAATTTAATAATCGCACTAATAACGGGGTGGTAGGCTTCTCCTCTTAATGTGATTGTCCAATTTTCCCTGTGAACTGGGTTGGCTATTTTCCTTTTTAACCCTTACCTCTTTGTTGCAGATCAACACACACATTCCACACATCAACCATGATTCAACAGCTCGTAACCATCGGTAAGCCAGTTTTTTTCTCTTTTTTTTTTTCACTAGATGTATTTAGTAGATTTTATGTTATGGTTAAAAAAATTGTTAAAATGTTTTAAACTGAAAGTTATGGTAGAGAGTTCAAAATTAGGATATTCAACTTAATAGTTAGATAGCTTAATAGTTACTGTAATAGTTTTGATATGCAACTTAATATTTATGCAAGATTAAATTTTAAAAATTGGATTTTAGCCCTACACCATATACATAAGCTATTTTTTTTTCCTGTTTAAGATGTTTCTTACATGTTAATAGTTATGCATGCGATAGTTAAAATTGTTAATAGATGAAAAATTTTAAAACTGTTTTCAATTGAAATTTCTAGAACAGAATTGTGTTTTCGTAAGGCTACTAAATTATAAAAATATTTCTTTTTGTAGTTATTTTGAACGGGATAGTTTGACATCAAAATACGTTTAAAATTTTTCTTTACTTAAAATCTGAAGTCTAATATAAGATAGATTGAATCGATGTTTAATTTAATGTATTATCACTTACTTAAAAATTGGTTTGCAGAATTAATACGTTTCTTTTACAATTGTTAGAAAGAAAAATGAATTCCCAGACCCTATATATTAATTTATAAGCTTGTTTTGGGTCATATAGTTGTTTAATTCCAGCTCGAACTACCTTGATTTCATGATTTATCGAAAACGCTGGGCGAACCGGCGGCCCCCCCCCTCCCTTGTCATGGTAGGACTTATTCATACACTGGATAGCTATTTTGTGATAATATAAAAGTTGTTTTTTGTCTGGGTGAAACTGAACTTAACCGCAATGACCGAAAATAAAAATACACATTTTTATTAAAATTAATATGCATCTTAATACAAATTCTCTCGTAAAAAAATATAACGTTTGCTACCTTCTATCTTGTAAATTGTTTTCGTTTTCAATAAGCAGTAAGCGTTTTACACATTTTAAATACTTTCCATTAATTAATGAACTTAATTAAAATCCTACCGATAATGTTCCTCTTCAATCAAATCATTGTTCGTTTTTCCGAAAAGTCTAGATCTAGTCTTTTGGTTTGAAAACATTCCGATTTCAGCTGTTCACTTGACATTCAGGTCTGAGAAGTCTTACAGGAAAGCTCACGATCTATTTCGGGGGGCAGCTGGAAATCGTGCTAAACTTCACAACAGAAAAACTAAATTTTTATTGAAAAGCATTATACTGTTGAAAACGAACCTAAGTTACAGTTTAAAATCAGTCAGGATTCATCCTCATATTTTAATTATTTTTTTATTGCTTAATGAGTTTTAAATACCGATATTCAAATTACTTTTAAAAGAATTGCACATATTCACAAAATATGTTCAAGCTAGCCAAATACATAGGTGGTGGCAATAGTGCCTTACATCTCTCACCTTCCCCCCCCCCCCCTTTCCGCCCACCCCAAAAAACTCCTGCCCGCGTTGAACTTATCCACTAATTAGGACCAATGTTTAAAACCCAGCCTAAACGGACAGGCATAAAATGCACAAGTTTCTATTTAGATTTGTCAAACGTAAAATCAAGTAATAATAGCGGCATCTCCCTCAAACCAATTTACACCACTTTTAATTTATAAACTGGTGCATTTTACGTTTATGCGTTTCGGCTATATTTTAAGCATAAATAATATCGCACAAATATTTATTTACGACCAACTTATACATGTCTTTTCAAGTGGAGGCATTTCCGTAAGGCTGTATAGCAGTATCCTCGCCCCCATTCGCCATAAATACAAATTCTAGCTTTGCGGCTAAACGGGAAGTGCTTAGCTACAGCCTCAAATTTTCTCTAACCACAGATAAGGGCTATTGATTTTGGCGTTAAAAGTATACCGTTTACCCGATTGATATACTCTTGTTGCTAGTAGGCTACAGAACTATGCAAACAGTTCCCTGAATGGAATCTTAATGCCTGTTTTGTTAAGAAATAAGAGATAAAATGTCTACCTCATGGTAAGGGATCGTGGCACTCCTGACCAAAATCCCCTACCAAATATGACCCCCTCCCCCCCCCAACCCCGGTTGTTAGGGACAAGAGCACATAAACTAACGAAAATGAAAATTTTTTGGTAACGATCTCGGTAGACGTGGTGCCTAATTTTTTTTTCTTGCGTGCAATTTGGGTTATTAGACGTAATCATTTTCCGATCACGAACATTCCTCCACGAAATCCGTAGTAGACAAAGAAATATTCTGACATGAACGTCCCTTCTCCCACCTCCTCCCCTCCCAAATATATTTGCATTCCGAGCTAAAATACTTAGAAGTAACTTTTTACAGCGGACGTCACCACAAAGTTACGTGTAACTCTATCTTTAATGTAACTCTTTTTAATTAGGGTTAATATAGTTCTTTGAAACAGAATTAGTTAGATTTCGTAAGTTCTACAAGACCTAGGGAATGCAGTCAGGGCTGTGCCATAAGTGGAGTGAGAGGCACCCCCCCCCCCAAAAAAAAAATATGAATAACAGAGCCCGGGCCACTGCTCTGTGACTGAAGTTGGCGCTAGTGACCTAGCTGTCGACGCGCCGTTGAACCTCATTCTCCCAACAGACTTGTCAAATTCTCTTATTGAAATGTAAAAAATGCACCTTCACTGATTAGCGCTTCAAATACTACTCGAATAAAGGTTGCAAACTGCCGAATAAAAGTGTAACTACTTAAAAAAAAAATCCTTAATTATATTAGGCCCAAAATTAACACTCCCCCTCCCTTCTCTTGAGTCGCTCACGTGGTTGTACGCTGGATGTACGCTGGATGGCACTGGATGTACGCTGATCAGTATTGTCATCAGCTATTTTCAGCAGTTGAAGGTCCTAATTCTATTCATTCTGGTCAATCTTTCAGCCTATAATTGCAAACCTCTTCGGTTCAATTCCGGGGTATGGTCGTTCCCTTTAATTGGCTGGCAAAGTACATAATTAAGCAAATTAAGCCACACAAACATGTAACTTCAGCTGAGTAGTTACACAGAATTCGTAGAATTATTTTTTTAATGTTCATGAACTACGTTTGCAATATTTCGTAACTTTCAAGAATCACCGCAGTTTTCTTCAACCCAAAGACGACCTTACGTTTAATCTGACCTTATGTCATCTTCATTAACCTGGCTCATTGTCGCAGACGTTTAAGTAGGTTATTCTTCTTCCCCACCCACTCTTGTCTCACGCGGAATATTTATCTTGTTTTTTTTCTTCCTGTAACAAACATTCGAACACCTTTCTTCCTTCCTTCCTCTTCACCAACCTTTTCTTTTATTTTTCTATCCTTCATTAAGTTGTTTCGTTTCGCCTTTTGTTTCCCATCCTTTTATTTTTTTTTCGTTTCGCTACCCGTTTCCCCTTCTCCTCTTGGTGTGTTACATTCGTCTCTGAGGAAAGAAAGCGCATCATCCGGTTAAGGATTGCCCCCACTTCACACTATTGACTTTTGTTTCTTCCTTTTGGTTTTCTTTGTACTTATTATTAATTGTTTTCTCTATATTGGCCGAGGCAATTTGAGGGAACTGTGTCCGGACATAGCGAAAGAAAGGGAGAGAAAAAGGATCAGAGAATGTAAAGCTGTTATTCTGAAGTCCATCTTACGGCAACCTAACTTCAAGAAAAACTAAAAATTGTTGAGAGTCATGGTGCCATTAATCAATACAGATGCAAACCTATTTACGTTGCCTTTTGGACTTAAATGTCAGACTGCCTGTGGCCGTGTCAGTTTGGCTGAGCGATAGGATTCCGGCCTTTGGTTTCAAAGGTCGTGGGTTCAATTCCCGCTCAGGCAGTCTGACATTTAGTCCAAAAGGCAACGTAAATAGGTTTGCATCTGTATTTATTAATCACTTTTCCAGCCCAGGTGGCTTTCCGTCCTGTTCATGGCGTCATTCACTGAGAATTTCTTCAAGTCCCTAACGAAAAGATTTAAATGTGTTTCTGTATTATCTAGAGCTAACTAATTTTGAGCCAAGTCGAATTAAAACGGGCGTGCGAACCGTTCCTAAATAAAATCAAAAAAAGGTTTCAGCTAAAGCTAACAAATTTGTGAATGATGGGTGCACGCTTTAAAATTCTAGTGATCACTCGTCCATAAGTGGAAAGGGGAAAATGTCTGATTTTTTGAAGATGAAGAAAACTAGCTCTATGGAAATGAAGCACAAAACGTGTAGAGTTAAAAAAAAAATTGGTTTCTTTTTCTCCTTGTTTGAATGCTATGGCCATTAGGTTCCTGCCGAGAATGGTTGAACAGCTTCTGAGCACGACTAGAGCCTGGAAGCAGGGGGTTCCGGGCAGTAGCGCAGTTCTGCCTATTTTTTTGCACTTTTGCGTCCGGCTAAAAAGTACCAAGTTCTGCGCTCGAGTTCCAATCTTTTCTTTATTTCTCAAAGTTGAGTTGAGTATTCTTCAGAGACTAATTTTTAGTGCGGATTCTTCTTCGTTAAACCAGTCCATACCTTCAAACAATAAATGTTTTAATATGTATTAACCGAGTTCCCAACCTGATCAGCACATATTTTGTCATTCTGGAGCCTGAGAAAGTTGCAATGGATTCCACCTGTATCCAAAGAGCTTTTTCCACACCTGGAGATTCCCACCCAAAGACGCTACAAGTTCATCTTTACGACCTTTCTTTCCTTCTGTGAACGTTAACACATTTTCCTTATATCACTGACCCATTTATCAGTTTTATGCGTGATTTTATGTTGCTTCGTTTAAATTTTATTTGGCTTTCATTTTTTTTACTGCTTCGTGTTTTACTCTCCTCTCTGCTGCGACGCTTCTTCCTGCTGCTTTAAAATTTATTTACGCCGTTCCATCTGCAATAATGGTTTAGAACTTATTAAATTCGATATTTGTATTCGCTGTTAAAATTAACAAGGACATCTTTATTAAAGCAAAGACATCTTTGTTAAATAAAATTAATCCCCCACAGTTTATTTCAAATTAAACACCACGTTACTCGGAGGAACAGGTGTGGCAGCGATTTTGCCAAGCAGGCATACATTTTTCAGTGAGGCCTACTAATTAAACTCTGACCAAATCATGTCAAGCAACTAGACTGAGCGCTCTCATCCTTCAGCAACCACGACCACTGCCGTATGAAGGAAAAGTTGCCTCCTTACCGTTCACGAATTGGGTTTTTTGCTGCACAGCATTGCTGGCGTGCAATATGCGAGTTCACAGAAGAAGCATCAGCAGATGAGGGTAAAAAAAAAAAATACCTTATTTAACAGCAGCGCGCGCGTTACTAAACCCAAGCGCGTGACATCTTTTTTTATCATTTCATCCACTTAAAAAAATTTATCCGTCGCGCCGCGTTGTACGACGATGGTTATGTCGTCGTCTAGACGACGAGTCACGAATGTAGAGATCAGTGAATATCTTCACCATTGTGCGATTTAGTGAAGAAGTTCTATGGTATAAAGTCAACTTCAATATTACGCATTGGACAACAGCAATCGCGTTTTAAGGTTGCACAATTTGACGTTATTTGAGCACCATACTCTTTGTTTCGCTACCGACAGACGGCGCGAAACAAAATAAAAAATAAAAATAAAAACCGCCCGCCCGCCCGCATGGTCGATTTCGTTGTTTAACTTCCGTTAAACAAGGCATTTTTTTTTGCCCTAAACTAATATTTTGGTACATCGATATAAATGGTAAAAGGGCATTCCATCTCTCTATTTCCGAGCCTCCTGCACGAAATAGCTTTTTCAATATTGACATAGGTTAATTGGAGTGACTGTAGCAAAACCGTCTCTCAAGAAGGAAAAATAGGAAAATGTATGCCTACGCAGTATTTACACGTTGAACTTACGTTGCAAAACTGAGCGTACAGAAATCCAACCTGGAGGAATGCACCTTTAAATATATTCAGTTTTTCATGTACCCCGACTGCATGAAAAACGGAGTTCATCATGTGCAATTAAATACAACATGCCTCGCACGCACCGTCCATTACCAATTAGATTTTTTTCGTTTCTCATTAAACGTTTCTCCATGATTTCTCCTTCCATCTTGTCTTCGAGTTGCCACTTTCTCCGCTTTCCTCTGTTTTTTTCCCCCTCTACACAGATGGCGCATCTCTCGCCTCAGGCTTAGCGGACATCTTCTCAAAGAGTTGTTGACTTTCTTGTGCTGAAGGCCTTGTTGCGTAACGCGTTCTAGCCCTCACCTTGTCGCCCTCACGTTCACAGGCGTTCTTTCTCATCATCGTAAGAAGAGATTTTAAGCACCTCGTGCTGCAGGAATCACGATGTATAAAAAAAACCGGTTTGAAAATAGCGGGGGAAAAAAAAGGCGAGAGAAAGAAAGAGGAAGAGGGCATCCGGTTAAGGAAAACCTACGATGGAAGGAAAATAGATTGTGATGTATGCAGGGCGTATTTTAATGTTGCTAATTATGTAGGATGCCATTTTAAAAGGAGTTGCAGCTTTCATTGACGATTCGTATGACTTCTTTTAGTAGGTGTAAAATGGCAAGGGGCAAGGTGGCCTAACAGGTAGCACGGCCGTCTCATTTGCCAGAGGTCCCGGGTTTGAGTCCGGCCCCAGCCTAGGAAAGAGTAGGGGCTAGGACAGTGTGATGGCTCGTGCTCATGTCGATTGTGGCATGCAAAAGAACCTGGTAATCTAGGATGATTTCCCTACTAAAATTGTCCCTCTCTCCTAATGCTGGGTGCACGTCAAACACTAATGTAGTATTAAAATGGAGACCATAACCAAAAACCCAATTCAACTTGCTTCTGGGTGATGGGGGTGTTGGGGGAAAGGTATCTATCAAATTGTAGTCTTTAAGCTAAGACTCTTTAGATTCTTAAAGAAGCGAACAGGGAAATTTGAAGATTGCAGCTGGAAAGTATTTAGCAGCATCTCGTAATATTATAATAATTATCATATAATAATAATTATCTCTTCCACAACCTGCTAATAACTTAATCAGTAAATCTAACTATTTTCAAATAAAATGAAATCACATTTTCGTAATACTTTTACCCGTTTTGAAATATTTTCTTCTTTTTCACCATCATGAAATACCTTAGCAGTAGTTGCACGAGATAGCAGTAGATACGACGTAACGCTCCCAACCCAGAGTAGACAAATTTTTTTTGTGAAGTAGGGTTGAGCAAAGGACAAAAGCGGTCCACTGACAGGGCCTGACAACTCGCAAACCAAAGTCAACAACACGTTTCATAAATTTTCAGCACACATTTTATGTGCCTTGATCACCTAAACGCCAAATAAAACAAACAACAATGAGTAAAATGAAGCAACTGTATAATCAAACCCGCTGGTACCCATGCTTACAAACAATAAAAAATAACCATCAAAATATGGGGAAGCCACATCAAATTAGAGCAGAGAGCCACCATCTTTAAAATTGACGCCATAAAATCACAAGATGACAACAACAACAGAACACGTCAAATTCGATTTGCAGGCAATTGATCATAGAGCCAAACCACAGAAAAAAAGCTAACTAATATATTCATTTTCACAGTAGCCTACATCATGTGGCTACCTAAATGCTACACCAGACCGGCACAGTTTGGCTGTTTTTGTTTTCGACAATGCGCCTTTCGTGTCGTATGCATGTGTATATTGAGTTTTTGTTTAATTAGATATCTGTACAAATGCCCGTTCCAACAGTAAATTCTTAACATTGACCTTCTTTTTATTTGTAGGTCTAGCATGTCTAGCCGTGGCCACTGCTCTGCCAAGCCACAAGGTAAGAAACGATTTTGTTACATAAGGAAAATGAAGCAGTCTGACCGAGTGTATTATTTAGAGCCCATTTACTTTTGATTATCACTGATTTCAAAACTTAAAAAATGTACTAACTAAATTAGTTCTAAAGATTCATTTACGTACACTTTGCACATTTTTACTTTAGTCGTTGCTGTACATTCTACCATTGCATCGGTATTGTTAGCATTTATCACGCAGCATATTGAATATTTCAACATGTTTCAATACGATAACTACAGCGATGAAAGATTAGGATTTTTAATTAGCATAATTATTACTAAACCACTTTATGATGTTCTTTTAACAAAGTAAAACATCGCGAACTTTCTTACAATTTACTGAAAATTCTGAACTGCACCACTTGTGACTTCCTCAGGGAGTTCCGGTGTAGACGGAAGTTGACCGCTCGCCAAGCAGCTTATGTAACTGCAAGATGCACCGTGTGCTTTCACACAAGGTGCGCCCTGCTATTCGTAAATAGCGTGTTACACACTAACATTAAAAGTAAAAGGGCGTGTCAGTATAGCTCAGCGGTAAGAACTCGGCCTTTGGTATAAAGGTGGTGGACTATATTCCCCGCTCAGACAGTCTGACACATAAGTCCAAAAGCAACATAAATAGGTTTGCATCTGTATTTCTTTAACATTCAAGAATTTTCACGATAGCTCCTAATTTCGTGTTATTTTACTGTGTCAGACGTGGTGGAAAGAGCATTTTATACGTCTAGCAAATGTGGGTGGCTATTTACTAATCTCCTACTGTTTACAGATCGAGAAAAGGCAAGCGGAGACGTACGTCCTTCCCGCTGATGCCGAACTGGTCGTAGGAAATATCAGAAGCACCTTCTCCTGTCAAGGTCGTGCGTATGGCTACTATTCAGACGTAGACAACGAATGCAAGATCTTCCACGTCTGCGTTCCAGTTCAGCACGCCGATGGCCGAGAAGAGACCTTCATCTACAGCTTCTTCTGCGGTAACCAGACCGTCTTCGACCAGAGTATGCACACGTGTATGCACCAAGACGACCCCGATGTCCTCCCATGCTCCGAGACCGACAACTGGCTGTACCTCAACGATTTCTATGGCAACCAGGAGAAGCAGTGGTGGCCAAGACTCGCCATCCCCGACCGTCAGCCCCAGAGAGGAGTAGACAGCGCACCCAACGTCATCCGCCGTAACAAGTAATCCATCAGCCCCAACGACACGCAAATTCCTCCGTCTTTTCACCAGACCGGCTTGAGCACCTCGCAGCGTCATCGATTGTTCATTAGAGACTTTCGACTGTTTCAAGGGGCTGTGTTTATCCTAGTTAGCGGCCTTGCTTAAAAGAAAATCCAATTTTCAAGAAAATAGTCCTATATTGGCCTGCTTCCTAATTCCTTTAGGCCTAACTGTGCCATAACGTTTTCTTATTTCATGTTTTTTTTTTTTTTGTAAAACAGACAAAAATTGTTTTTGTGTTATATAAGCTGTGATATAAGAATCAGGTAAGATCTCAGTGTGCATAAATCCAAATTTAAATCCAATTAAGACTTGAAGGAATTACGAACGAACTGTGATTTGGAGTAAAGAGGCAAAATATTTCGGATTTCTCGAAATAATTTTTGTAGGAATTGTTTTGAAAAAAATTGATAATAGGCCACTAACTAGGGTGTTTTGCAGGTTCATCGCACCCCAAGCTTGCACAACTTAACTGTTAAGTCAATCGAGTGCAAATTAGAACTGTAACTGTTGAGTGTAAACAGCGCCCTTAAAACGAAATGAAGCCGTGGTGTTTGTTTGCAAATGGTGTAATTACGCAAAAACCACGAACTCGTTAAAAACACAACATCCAACCGGACCAAATCGTGGTCCGTCTTTGTTCAAAGGCCACACCAACAACAGCAAGACCACGATTCAAGTTGGACTTCGACGTGGTGAAACCATCTTGTGACCAGAAAACAGTTTTTTCTCTTTTCCCCGGATTGCGAATCAAAACAGCCATATTAATTATTGTTATTATTATTATTATTATTAATGTTAATAATATTTTTAATTGCGGTAAAGAGCTAAGTGGAATGGCAGTGACCCTTGACCTTCAGCCACGACTTGTTTTTCTCAAGTTCTTCTGAAGGTCTTTCGTCACTTCCTGTTCTTCTGTGACGTCTAACTGCTTGTGACGAGTTTTTTCCGTTAAAGGAAGTTAAAAAGTTCATTCGCGCTCTTCTAGTGTTGTACATATACCATATTACGCTTACATTGCATTGTATGTAAGAACCGCATCATGACATGTAAGAAAATAAAAGAACCCGTTCTTCTTTTGTTTTGGCATGTGAATATGTCTCTTGGTTTTATTTTGTTTGTGAATTGGATTTTGGGGGTTTATGCAAAATATTAGCCTTTTTACCACTTGCAAGATAAGTCAGGTAATTGTGGGTTAAATGGACCACTTCCATTTAACTTTTAGAGCGAGTTGGGAATTTCTAAGGGAAAATAATCACTGCGTGTTGTAATAATTAGGATCATTATGAAGGCTCCCAACTTTTATGGCAGTCAATCTAGTAAACGTCGGCATTAAACTTTTTCATAAAGTAGGATATCACCGGAGGATATGAAGAATTTATTTGCAGTAATTAATTTGTGAATAAAGAGATGATTACAATGGGTCCACTGACGAGACCAGACTCACAAAGGCATGTAGCAACAAAGTTTTAATTTTCAATGCTGATATCACAAAAATGCGCCTTGCTCACAAAGAAAGTAAAACATAAAATACGAAGGGACCAGCCCTTGACCAGCTAATCCAATATGGCCGCTTCCTGCTGATAGTCAAGGGCTGGTTCCTTCTTCTTTTATGTTTTATTTGTTTGTGCACAAGGCGTATATTTTATTGTATCAGCACTGAAAATTAAAAGTTTGTCACTGCAATCATGAAGACTTTAGTCATGAAATAAATGACGTCGAAAAATGATGCCAAGCAATCAGGTGAACTAAATTTCCTTCAATTTGAGAGAGGAGCATTTCCATTGTCACGTTTTCTGCGTGAACTTCCATGTGAAATTGGAGATTGGAATGTAAATCGGTGTGAATTAGGCAGGCGACTGATTTATAACATTTCAGTAGCTAAATTGGTAAGAACGATTATCAGAAGCTAACTGGTTTACCTGGCTCCCTTATTGAAGTAGATGTCCG
Source organism: Lithobius niger (assembly GCA_023313725.1). Lineage (NCBI taxonomy): Eukaryota > Metazoa > Arthropoda > Chilopoda > Lithobiomorpha > Lithobiidae > Lithobius > Lithobius niger. The sequence goes on along the minus strand of JAHWFP010125982.1, from coordinate 23,038 downwards.
TTGAGGAATGAACTGAGTGCAACTTATTCAAGGAATGTGACATTGGCAGTGCCCTTCATAGTTTACCTTACGAGCGATATACAGAATTCTACGATTAAACCAATACTAGTCAACAGCTAATTAATTCCCTGTTATTTTCAAGATAGGACAGAGTTTGGGTTATTGGTTACACTGACTTAATTATAACCATATCAAGGCACTGAAAAGTTTCCAGCATGTCGTGGTTAAAAAGAGAAAAATCCATTCGTCGGGGAAATCGCTGCAGAACATTTAACAACAAACGTAAAATTTTCGGCGAATATATGTGTCATCCTCAGTCCATACAGTTAAAATGAAAGATGCGATAACAAACACAATAAAAACCTACACTTTTATATTTCCAACATTAAAAATTGTCAGGCAACATCAGCATTTTTTACTCACCCGTGTTGCTTGATAATGTTTAATGTTGCAGGTATAAAAGTGCAGGTTTTTATCGTGTTTGTTATCGCATCTTTCATTTTAACTGCATGTACTGAGGATGGCTCATACATCTACCAAAAATTTTAAGTTTTTATTAAATACTACAAAATGGTATTTGTGCAGGAACTAAATTTTTTTTGCAAATCACTATAACCCATCGTTTCCAATGCTTAACAATAGTGTTAGCTTAAATAAAACCTTTTTTCTCCTTTTTTTGGGGGAGGGGGGGTAATTTAGACTGACTTCAGCAGCATCCGAAGAGAACAAAAATTGTACCCTCAATTTCGACGAAATTCTATAAATATCATAAGTCTTTTTCGAAAGAAAATGTGGTTTAAAAAATTGAGAACCCTCTTGATGGTCTGTGGAAACTATTGAAGTTGGTTGAAGATAACCCTTTAACTTTAAATAAGTAAATCACACCTCACATGTAGTCGATGTGAAATATAGTAAGAGCTATTAGTGAATTAGAACCACTTCCATTTAACTTTTAGAGCGAGTTGTGAATTTCTATGAGAAAAAAAATCACTGCGTGTTGTAATAATTAAGATCATTATGAAAGCTAGTAAGTTTTATGGCAGTCAATCTAGTAAACGTCGGCATTAAATATACGTACTTGCGTAGTGAGAATACAAGATAATAAAACGTAAAATCACTGAAAGATCACAATATGACAGAGAGTCAAAAAAGAGAACATACCTAAACACTATCACGACGTTTCAGTGTCAACTCGCGCCCATTATCAAGTGAGAAACGGTCAAAATCGACAAAACGTGAGTAAATAGGGAAAGACAACACTTATCTTCACCTGCACAAAACCTGGCTAGGGTATGTAAAAGATGGACCAGAACCGTATGCAACGATGAGGCGGGTGGGGGGTGGGGTAATAAAAATAAGCACGCAGTAACTGCAAGCAACACACGTATTCCAAGATTACTTCTCATCGTACATGCCTCGTACGTGTACTCCTTGAAGTTCCTTATGTTTATTTTTATTTGTTTTCCGTCCCCCACCCCATGTTGTACGGTTCTGGTGTGTTTTGACTTACCATAGCCTGGCTTTGCCCCAGTGAAAATGGGTGTCGTTTTTCCCTCTTTACTCATGTCTTATTGATTTTACTTTTCACGCTTAATGGTTTCGAGTTGAGACTGATCCATCGTGACAGTGCATGTTTATTTATGTGTTTTTCTTTTTTTTGGCTTTATTTCAAATTAGAACACAAAATACACACTGAATGAGACCAGTTACTGTAGTCAAAACCTTCCGTTAAAGGTGCTTGCTTCCATGTTGGCTTCCCAGTGCGACGCAGTTTTGCACCCTTAGTTCAGATATACTTAAAGGCACCTATTCACCTTTTCAACTCCTAGATGCAGCACCGCAGAATCTTCGAGCAATATAAAGTAAATAGCGGTAAATTAACGGTAAGCGACTACAGCGATTGCCTAGTCGCACCCGGTCTTCTGTACAGTTCGCCACTATATACCAATTGTGAGGCGTACACCTCAATTACGCATTGCAACATACATATAATCTAAAAGCAGTAAACATCAGAACTACCAGTTGAAAATGTGTTAGTTTTTAAGTTTATTTTACATTTTAGGCGTAATTGTCAGCTTTTAGGCCTAAGTTTTATCTGCAAGTTTAATTTCGGAAGTAGCAGCTAATAGAGATTTGCATTGTATGGTAAGCCTATTCATTTTTTCAACACGGTGCGCCTCCGGGCACACAGTTACAGTGTTACACGTAATGCGCAACGTAGCCTATATAGATCAGTGGTAGTGGGGAAGTGACGGGGAAAATGCTGTTGATGAAGTCGGCAGCAACTCGTTGCAACTTGAAGTTGCTGTGGTAACGTGATTTTAGGCCTAATTTTCATTTTTTAGGCCTAATTTGTTTAACGGCAGTCTTAGTTTCGTAAGGAGAAGATAGGCCTAATGGAAAATTTGGTTCGACGGTAAGCCTATTCATTCATGCAACAATACGGCGTGATTATTTTAAACGAAGCTAAAATCTTTTTTTTTTTTTACGGCCGCTTGTTTTCCTTAGGATTTCAATTCAACGATCAAATTTTATTATTTAATTTAGTTACGTCAAAAAAATCTATTAACTCTAAGGAAGTAACGATGTTTTAATTTGCCATGTTATTTAACTAACTTCTGACACTGAATCTAACGTTGTAAACCGTGGTCGTCTCCATCTGGTACCGTTGCGAAGTTGAAAAAGGCGACGGACGGACGGACGGACGGACAAAGTCGTTGCAATAGTCTTCTCAGCCGGTACGGCTGTACAGAAGACTAAAATGGAACAACACTATTCGCAGCAGCGCCGCGATTTTCACAACTAAAACGAGATCACGTGACCCACGTCAGCCTATTGGATTGCGGAGAATCTGGAACGTGGATGCTATGTTTAGAATATGGGCAACGCTATCGCAATGGTGAACAGGCGCATTTAAATGTTACAAACATGTCAGCCATTTTCTTGTTTTTTCCTTTGTGCAGGACGGTTTTGAGAGTCACTGTAACCTACGTGATTTGTAAATGTTGCAAAAACCATTTCACGTATTGGAAAATCGAAAATAGTGAAGATGTATGGCCTTTAACTTAGACTATACCAACAGCGCTACCAGGCCGGGCCCCTGCCTACAGGCTCCATTCTAGCTTAAAAGCTGTTTAGTTTCTTCACTGGTTACCTTTCGACGAGAAAGGTTGAACAGTTTCTGAGCTCAGGTGAGTATGAGCCCGGAGTATCTTAGCAGAAAGCAATAAGAGGATTAAAAAAAAATAAAACCTACTAAAATTGCACAAATAAACACAATGGTTCGGAATTTAATTCACCCCGTTGTCACTTTTTCTTTTTAAACTTTTTAATTATACTGTTCCTTGCCTTTGACATATGATTTTTCCTCGTTTTTTAGAGCACTTGACAACGGGATAAATTTAAATCCCGAAACGTTCTGCGACCATTGTGTTAATTGTGAAATTTTAGTAGGCTTTATTATTTTTTAAATATGCATTCCGGAGTCCGACCCAGCAGCGCAGTTGATAAAGCACCTGGCCACAAACGGCGGTTTCTGAGTTCGAATTCCAGTCGTAACAGTTGTCCTTCTTTCTTGGATTAGTGTATCTTGCATTCAATCTCACAAGGTCAGTCTTTAACGCTGTTTGCCAAGTTTGATCCTTTACCTTATGGTGTATTGTTTACTAAATAACCAAACACCCGTCGTAGCGTCCGGGGACTGCAGCGGATGCTACTGAGATTTTTTGGGGGGAATTTGGATAGACGCACTCTACTATAGTATATTGTGAGTGCGACGCTGTTTTTAATTTGATAGACTTAGTGTACACGTTTCGTATCTCTCACCTGCCGAGTCCGTGGCTCAGCGGTAAGACCTCGGCCTTTGGTTTCAAATGTCGCGGGTTCGATTCCCCGCTCAGGCAATCTGGCATATAAGTCCAAAAGGCAACGTACCTAGGTTTCCATCTGTATTTAGTTTTATCTTCTTTGTATACCGGTTTCAAATGTTTCAAAGAGTCGTCATAGCAAATGTTTTCTTATTTGATTTACGTAAACGTCAACTTTGTCAACGTCAAGTTGAGAGTGGTTCGGCCCTTCAAAGGAGTGATATCAACACACCAAAACTAACTACATAAAACAAATTACAACAAAATTAAAACCAAACCAAAAACCTATAAAGTGGTGACTGAGTTGAGAATGATTCGGCCTGTAGACAAAACGTAGTAGTAAATTGTTGAAAACCAATTTCTTGTTGACGTGGAACTTGATTACACATCTGCAATTCTGCATGTTACCCATTTGACCCACCGACGCATGAGTCAGTTCCATTTCTGATCACCATTACCACCGAAGTTTCTTTCAGAACAGCTGACGCTCAAATGTAATGCACCTTCATCCGGTAAAACGAATCATTGGTGGAGGCCTAACCCGAAATGGCCTCAGCCAATTCTCAAAATTACGAAGGGTAATTTCGACTGCAACTTTGATGTCGGATGAGAGTGTCAATGCTACACTTTCGGTAAATAAGAGTGTGTGAGGATTTACCAGAATTAAATATAGTTCCAAACTGGATTCAATGTAACTAGGCTCACAACCACAACGTTACCGTCCAGATTTCTAAGGGAGAATCCTGTGAGAATCCTGTGAGAATCCTGTGAGAATCCTGTGAGAATCCTGATGAATCTCCATGGATAATGAATAATGCAATCTGACAATAACTGACATACTGCTTTCCATGATGAAACTTGATCCATAGCGTTAGTTTGGACTGTGAAGTTACTATCGCTGCAGTTAGTTGCCGTGGTTGCGAGGCCTATGTATACCATATGCACCCACGTTCAAAAAGCGTCCACAATCTAGGAAGTTCTGTGTCCGATTCATAAATCTGAGAAATGCCGAGAGCTGAAACTCTTTAGATGCCTTTCCAAGAAATCCCCAAAACTGGTCATTATGCTGATTCCTCCCGGCTAATGCCCATTGGTCAAAAGCGGAATCTATCGTCTGTTTTACATTTGGCTTTTATCCACGTCGCTTTATCTCGAATTTACACGCGAGCTATAGTCATCACAGCCGCATTCTTTGAACGGCTAAAAAGATAATAAGTAACGCTTACTAGTGATAGCCTGGACAGTTACACGCCCCTCCCCTCAACATTTACTAATAATGAGTTTTAGTACTGGAGGTAATTAAATGGTGAGTGGCCTAAGTGCAGGCGTAAAATGTACCTCTTGATATGGCACTCTTGCTCACAACAACTTAAATAACGGAGTTTCAATTTTCAACGCCGCTCAAGTTTCCGTCTTGTTAGAAAAAAAATAGTGCTAAGTGGGACCAGCCTAGATCATCGTAACAGGTAGCTGACTAGTTAACATTACACTTGACCTAATTAACCCCTCTTACCCATCGTATTCCATATTCTCACACCTCTGACTCGAATCTCACCATCATCATTGCAGCTCAAAGCAAGGTTTCATGTGTAATGAACACTGGGTAAATTTGTGTCAATATGCACCCCTACTGCGCAGATTAGTGAAACGTAACAACTGTCACAGATTCTGTTCATGCAAGTTATAGCAAGCAATAAAACAAATCATCCCCTTTAATTATGCTCTTTGTTAACTTTCACTTGCAAACAAGTTCGTGTGCATTGCGGAAACATTCATATTGGTTAACATGCCCCATTACTGTACAGGTATCAATCATTAATACGCACAAAAAAGTTACCATCATGCAACAATATTAACTACATAAATTAATACTGATATCAGTGTAATCGTCATCATGCAACTTTCATGCAGTTGTTAACTGCATTCATTCTTATGATAACAGGAAAGTAACCTATACAAGACAACCAAATATGAAACTCCACTCGAGCTATCACTACTTGCAGTAAATTAAAACTAAATCATGCACTTGCACAGACAAAGACTTAACCATTGAACTAACACCAACAGGCTTTACCCCAAACAATGTTCAATGCAAACGACGGCTATACTACATCCATTCTTACAGTATCATTCATTTTAAATATTCATGCGTGGTTGGATGGGTTATGGATGTTTATCGTTAAGGAATCTGCTCGTCTGCAATGTTCAATACGAAATAAAAGTCATTGTATGAACTTAACGCTCTTGTTTATTTCACCCCAACCAATGCATTGTCCAAAATGGGTGGCAGTTGCTATTCGTTTTTATTCATAGTTAAAATTGAAAATTCAGGGGCCTCAATTTAGATAGTTCGCGCATCTACTGTTTAAAAGTATAAGCAGTCGTGCACTTATCCTCCGTCCATACAGTAATTGTTACTCGACGGGCGGCGCACTAAAGTGTTCTGGAAAGTATTTAAGACACAGCAGTGTAACGTCTTCGGCCAAAGAATGACCACTTATGCCTATACGTTCACCTCTCAGTGCGTTTACCTCATTGTTCACCTTGCATTCGAAATCTCCATGAATATCCTTTTTGCTGCTACAATTCTGTAAAGAATACTTTAATGTTCATGTCGTTCTTATTACGTAAAGAGAATGCAGTGCCTCTAAACACCCCCCCCCAATCTCGCTTTGACTTTCGCGTAGTGAAAACAACATTTTTACTTCTCCTTTTTGAAGCAGGGAACAATGGCGGTTGCGACGCCATTTTGTTTGTGGGCATATAGGCCTAATCTTCCCATCCTTCTCCTATGCAGCCTCGACTGAAAGTAACTCCCAGCAGTGATGGCGTACATACGGATCCGAACGACGAAACAGATTGGTGAGGTCAAATGGTATTTCCACCACTTCAAGTCGATTGTGACACGTTATGATCGTAATGTGTTATTGAGAGCCTAGGGTGGAACAGAGAGCAGATGGCACGGCAACCGCTATATATGAGCAGGATGCCGCCACAGTGTTAAAAGATGTGGAAAAGGAGAGAATAAAAGGATAGCATGGACCAAATCAACTTTTTCTTCGTCGTCATGTACACCTTCAGATTGCTGATATTAGTTTCACAACCAACCTCCCTCACCACTTTTTACACGAAACACTATGGGGTCAAAGAAAGAAAGAACGAACAAGAAATTCCTACGACCTACGGATTATTGGTAACGGAAAGCCGTAAATTGTAACCACCCTCTACTACCTGGAGTGGGGGAGGGGGGGGGGGGGCAAGCATACGAGAAGTAGTGTCTCAATGCCCATTTGGGGGAAGCAGGAACACCAACCCCTCCCCGCCCCCGACAATTTGTTAGACCATATAGGTCCGAAATTATCTCTACTCGTCCTACATGCTCCCACATTTACTGCCTCTGCGTCAGTGAGATAAGCTGAGAAGTGTCATAGCCCAACTTGAGTTAGAAACGGTAGTGAGCTTTCCAACTACTCAATGTTTTTTTTTTTTAAATAAATATCTTGGATCCGTGCGTCATCAAAAGTAAACTGATTGTGTAGACGTACCAGCTTAATTTTAAACATTACATTGAACGGCAAACCCGGGCTTTCGATCCTAGAAACCTCCCATCATTGCAAGAGGCCGAGATTATGTCTAAAATAAGACAGAATATATCCCATATCCACGAAAGTAGCTCGGTAATATCTCAAACTACCTTGGTTAGGGCGTAGGCAAGTAAATGTATGCACTCGGGTTCGAGTTCCCTTCGAAATAGACGTTTTTATTAGTTTTTTCTAATTTGTCATGTTGTATTCTTAAATTGACAAATTGTTTGCTAACTTGAACTGTTTCCTCACTAAGATCATCCTTAAATGCCGTGCCTTGGGCAGTGTTTGTATTTTAGGAATACAATTTACAATCGAAACAAATTAATAAAAGGCCTCAAGGCCGTCTGTCTAATAATTGTACGCTTTTCCATCTTGTCTAATGAGTCTAGTTGTTTGCATGTTTGTTATGATGTAGGCTCCAGACGCTCCTTCAATTATTCCTCGCGCGTGACATCCGCCAACTCGACACAATCGTACGTCACGTGTCGAACCTCAGCCGAGCCCCTCTTTTCAAAGTGGGTCATGGATTAAGGTTTATTGACGAATGTTGTCTGGTAATACGAAGGCAAATATTTAATGTCGTTCGACGGCTTAAAGTCCATGATACTAAACGGACGATGGCTGGTTGGCCGAGTGATCGAAGTGAACGACTGGTGCTCTGCTGGAGTCCAATGTTTTGAGTCTGTAAGACAGTCTTACAGTCTTACAGCGTTGCTTTGTGTGTTTGTCCATCGTTGCAAAGAAGCTATGGAGTTAAGAGATCTCATACTGTAATCGTTGTCTTATTTTATTTTGTCAATGCGCTCTGCTATAAAATAAATACGGACGGAATTAAATTTGCCGAATTTACTGTATATTCGATCAGAGAAAGTATTTTAAAAGTCCAAAAATCCAATTCTCTGATCGAAAATACAGTAAATTCGGCAAATTTAATTTGGTTGAAGTTCATATTACATACAGTCACTTACGCAAAACTAAAAATCGTCCAAGTTCCACTATTCAAACTTGCAAATTTTCAACTATCTCTACAGATATAGGCTTCGTCAGGCAAGACTCATGAGACTTGCACAAAAACAACCACTAACGAACTTTCTCAAGTCCACTGAAAGATTCTTGCCTGAAGAAGCTATCAGTAGAGATACTCGAAAATTTGCAAGTTTGAATAGTGGAATTTGGACGATTTTTGGTTTTGCGTAGGTGAATGTATGCAATACTTTCTCTGAGCTTGACAGCATCTAAAGTAAACTAACGCTCATA
>JAHWFP010125982.1:0-14228 GCA_023313725.1 Lithobius niger | reverse complement strand
AATACTGAAATCGACCCGGAAAAACCAGCAACTGTTACAGGGCCGAGAGAATGTCTAGCATTTCTGAAAATACCGCAACGAGTTGGCAGCCGTAAAACGCTCTTGCCGATTTCATCAAACCTACAGGATACAATATCGGATTGGGCCGCCTGGGAGGCCTCCACTACAGGTGGAGGCCCTTGTTTCAAACAAACTAAACGGATTTATTTTAATTTAAAAGGAATTTGTACGGAAATTGCATCTCTAAGTTGTAAGAAAATGTTTCAGACGATTTTTTAAAAACACGCTAGCTTACTATGTTCCTTCAGGCCCCCTTGCCAAACTCCCCCCTCCCCTCCCCCTCCCGATCCTTCACCGCAACGCAAGGAGCCTTGAGACCGCTAAAGTACAAAATCTCTGGGAGGTCCGACCCCTCCCAAGCCGCTCCTGACGTAGGATACAGTGAATTTCAGTGGCGCTGACTAAAAGTAGCCAACTGTGGGAGAGCTAAACCAAAACTAGACTGAACAAATTCTTCTAAGGGAAGCTGCGGAACTTTGGGGTTAAGTTATGGTAAAGAGGCTTGTTTAGGTTGGGGGAAAGGCCTAAAAACAATCGGGCCTACTAGAGGCCTAAAAGCCAAAAAAAACCCTAACTAGTAGACCTAGCAGGGGTCGAAGAGGACCAGCCAGTTGGCTGGCCCGACCTCTTTTCTGATTTTCCCATGCTGGCCCCTTGCTTAAATACGTTTTGGTAACCCTTGACAACCGCGAAATGGCCAGGGTATTGTGGGTAATAGAAAGTTCTAGACGGTTCTAGAGGCAGAACCGAAAATATAATTACAAGGCATAGATAATGTCTACCTATGTAAGAATAGACACACAAGACTAAGATTGGCCATTGGCCCCAGCAAACATGCAAGTAACAAGATTTGCGACAGGTGCACCCAAAACTTTGCGTGGGAAGGGAAAATCAATTGACATTTAAACTGTGGTTCAACAGTCCAGCTTACGGAAGGAGGTGAAGCTTGAAGTCCCTCAGCGGCAACTCATTTTCAGTAATTTTAGTACCTTTGAAGCGTTAATAAAAGCCAATTTTCAGAAATGAGTTGTAGTAAATGCCTTATTTGTCTGCTTTAACAAAGATGTTGTTCTTAACTTTGGGGGAGGGGGGGGGGGGTTGGCGCTTGTCTTTCCCCGCCCCTCCCTCCTTCCCCCATGGATGTGCAACTGGGTTGTTTTACCTTGACTTGGATACAAAAAGGTGTGGACGTAAGATCAAGTTGACTGTCCTGAAAACGTGAACAACAATTCATCAAGGACAGACAAAATTTGACTTGCATGTCTTTCTTCGAACATGTTTATCATCTTCAACGGGAGACAGACCATTTGTACGATCTGCCACTTAGTAACCTAATAATTCAACAGCTGGGTCATTATGCTGATCAAGCTGGGTTTTCCCATTCATCCAACGTCATTCACCTATAGCAAATTAAGTTCATGGCCAAATCAGGTTTATCAGAGCCCAGGAAAATTGGAGGCGATAATGCCTCTTCCCCATTTCTATACCTCTTCAAGAAGACACACATTTTAGAGCCTAGTCCGGTGTCAACAACGTTACTACTCAGTAGTAACACTGGACGACCCTAACATTGTAGTTATTTGCTACTTTACCCCAATTGACCTTGTTCGCCAGATCCCTCTCCCGGATTGCCTTTTCTTCCAAGCAACTCACTGTTCCACACTTCTATACATTGTCTTCTGCATCTTGTACAACTCTTCCATTGTTGTAGCCGTGCCTTAATTTCGTGAAGATGCACGGCTGCGACAATGAAATCATTGTTGGACTAGAGTGCCGTGCAATCTTACTATACCATGAAGACGTGCACGCTGTAACGTGCAGTCTTACTACCATCATGGTTTTTCGATCAGCGTCTTTTGGGTAAAGACCCAAAAGACGCTGATCGAAAAACCATGCTACCATGAAGACTGCACTATGCCACGGAAACCAAAGAAAAAGCAAAGATTATTAACACTACCTGAGGCTGCTGGCGAATGAGCAGCGTACGAAACACATTCACCTTCCAAATTTAAAAGAATTTGAGACAGCAACACATCTGTATCTGAATCATCAAACAGATCGTCGGCTATGTTGGCCACTGCCATTGTTAGTCACGATGGAGTCGGCTTTCAGTAATTTGAGACTGCACGCGACTCGCAACAATGGTCTCGTTGTACAAGTGTGTTAGACAACGTTGTTCGGCAACAATACGGTAAGAAAGCCTTTGTTGATCTCGTGTCTTCGATGGACTTCGGCTTTCTTACCGCATTGTTGCCGAACGCCGTTGTCTAACTGATACATGTAAAAGGTAAAGGGTTTAACGAGCGTTAACCACTCCTGGTCATCTGCCCGAAGCCCTAAGGCCCTATGTCTGCAACAGCCAGATTCCCAGGCGGTCACATGTAGATTTGATTTTATTTTATTTACCCAGGGAGCTTGGACCCGCAGTCATGCGCTCCCTGCTAAAATTAATACACCTACAAACCAACACCATTACACACCATTACACCATTACATACTAATACTAGCGCATGACCACTACACATACTAGTGTACTATAACACACTCAATCAAACTCACACTCACACTCAATCACATGTATTACCGAACAACAACAATGTAAAAGCATTAATGACTTGTAAGTAACAATGTAACTCGAGGATTGCCTGACCAACTATTGTTGAATAGTTCAGCTTTTAGGCAACAATTCCTTCTCTCTCAAGCCGCCATTCTATTCTGTGCCGCAACCAACGTATGTTCTTTTGGCGACTGAAGTAGAAATTTACCCTCCTAATTCCAGCACTCGTCCCAACTTCAGTCATCATGCCCCAAGCTAATCATCTCCCATTACATCTGGTAATTTAGAGCAGGGTTTATGTCAAAGGCAGGTGAGCTATTCCATCTTAAGAACTGAACAAATAAACAGCTAATGGCGAACTTCTTTTTAACTATACTTTCATCTATCACTAAACCAACCTCAAAGCTTTTCATATGATTCCGCCCTGACGTCCACGTCCAAACAACATAGCAAATGAATCTGCCGTCAGTAATACTATAAAGATGTAAATAACACGTGTAGCTTCTAATAACCACGAGGATACCAAGTGCATCAGCAGAAAATTACCGCCTAACCCCCTCCCCCCCCCCCCAAAAAAAAATGTATATATATATTAACCACTTTAAATGACTGGAAAGTGCATGTGTAGAGCAGTGACACGACGTAGTATTATTGTATATAACTGTATGCTGGAGCCTTAATGGGTTAGCTGCAAGGGACACTGCAGAGAGAATCAGAAGGGCGTCATACTGAAGCCGATGCTGTAAAGAGTGATTTCTTAGACCTAAAACACGCGATTTTTGTTTTTGGAGAGAACAACGTTATTTTAAGCTTAAGAAATCCGCTCTTCCGTTGTTTTTCCCTCCATTTTTATGTAGTGCACCTTGTAGTTATGCCCTCCAAAACCCATACTGGTGCCAATATGGAGGCAAATGTCACTGCTCTATAGCCTAATTTTAAGAGGCGTATTTTATTTTCGAATTCAAAATTGCTCACCTGGGCGGAGAATAAGGATATTATTGAAAGTGCGTTTCGTAATTATTAAAAATGTTAGGTTTCCTGCTGATTTCGTGAGACGAATTATTTTAATTTTAAATATTAGGTTGACGCGATATTTAGTACCTCGTATCACTCATAGAATGAATCGATATCAAATGAAATTGAGACATCAGAAAAAGACGAGAGAGATATAGAAGCTCGCTAGAACTTTGCCAACCAAGTTATTGGCTATCAATGGTTTCATGTTGTTGGCGTCAAGTCTTTGTACAGTGATGGGGCAAAGGCTAGTCATAGACTCTTTATCTCGAATATTAAACCGGTATTTTCTGGTGTTGATATAGTTTTGCATCAGTCTCTTCGCTAAAATGTAGCTTTACCCGTAACCTCGGTCATAAGATGTACGTGAAATACAAGGCGAACTTTCATTTTTATTAGACCCTTACAACCTCACAAACCCAGACAAAATGCCGACGAAAATCCAACAACTTCCAAAAATGGTTTAGCTCAACAAAGCAAAGTAGATGTAAAGCGACCAACCAAGCTTTCTCCATTTAAAGTACTAGTGATATCTTTGCAAAAAATATCTGCAACGAAATATCTCATCCCAATTTCGACCACTCAATCTTCTGATTGAGCGGTTTTCCAGAATGGCCTCAACTGGCTTTAGTTTTAGATGACCACAGTACTATCTACAGTACTGGCCGGATATTGAATTAAAAATAGCATTACGAGACTGGGTTGGCAATATGGCCGCCGAAAGTGCCGCTGATGCGACTGAGTTGCCGCATTTTGTCGACCGAGGGCGACACCCTCCGTACAAACTGCCAACGAACGTGTTGCTTTTTTTTTTGCAAACGCAGTGAAATAGCTTAACTGTGACTGAGTGATGTTTTTAAACACCATTTAAAAATACTCTTATAAATAATAAAAAATTTCCCACCAAAATCTACGTAAAAATTTAAATTATTATTTCGAAAACCGCCACTAGCTGCCAATAGATGTCGTGTCGCACCGTAGAAAGTTGCTACCTCGAAGAACAGACCTCGACGAAATGAACCAGACATGGCGGCCATTTTGTCTACCCCCCCTAATACCGTTGTAGAGCGGGCCAGTTAGTTTACTGACCATATGGTTCGGCGCAAGCGAAATATGAAGATGTATTGGGTAAGAGAAGACCTGGAGAAGAAACTTACGATGTCTATTTATTTTCTCGGATTATTTTCATGTAACACCCTCCTTTCCCCCCGTCCCCGGTGGGTATTCCTGAACCTGGTTATTACACAGTACTTTCATTTCTGTTATTGCAACTCGAAAATTCAAAGAAAGTAAGTTCACCTCATTGCAACTGCAACCGAATTTAAATTTAAAAAGAAACTTGTCGAATAGAGGAACAAAGTAGTAGAAAGGAGGCGGTAGGAGGATAAAATGAGGGGGGGTAAGAGTATTGCCCCACTTAAAAGGAAAACACGCAGTACATTGACCACCTGGCAGTTACAAAAAAATCTAGTCCCTTTTCTTAAAAAGTGCAATGAGGAGGAGAAAGAAGAAGAAGGCTGGGATATCACCGATCACTACGAATCCTTAAGACATTCCTATCTCCACCCACCATTTAGTTCCACAAACCTCTTTACGGAAACCACTTGCTTAGTAGTCACCACACGACAGTCACGAAACATTACCATAAAATAATGTATTGCCGTCCGTGGCAACACCCACATTCTGTCAGAGGACGGTGTCATCTCTTAACTGCCAAAGACAAACAACGCTGACCCACCGACGAAGAGGAACAAACAAGATGTTGAGGCAAGACTTATTATTATCGCGCCATTCAAACTACTTAAAGGGTGAGTAGTCCATAAAAAAAAAATCAAACCGTGCACCTGCGTACAACAAACAAACGTGTTGTACTATGAGATTACGAAAAGATGGCTAATGCTTTAATCTGAGGATGTACTTATCTTTTACAGCAAGAAAATACCTCCTACCGTATTTAAAATTGTATTTATGTACCTTACATCTGTGAGTAAATTCCTTGGGGATACGAGCTCTAATGTTTTTTTTCCTAAATGGTGATGCCGTTTTTTTTTCAGTTAATTTATTTTGAACCTCTGTAATTCTACACACCTCAGTAAATTAACTTAAATTAACTGAACAAAAAACGGCATCACCGTTTAGGAAAAAACATTAGAGCTCGTATCCCCAAGGAATTTACTCACAGATGTGGAGTACACAAATAAAAAAAAGATTACGAGTTCACTCGAAGGAAACGAACTATAATTTGAACTCCAACTCCAGGGAACAAGGATTGATTTTTCTCACTATTGACGTTATAAAGTGAACACAATAATTGTTCAAAGTAAATGCGTCTATAGGTTGAGACTGGGTCCCACCCGCATGGAAAGGTGCAATACTGGCATTAATTTTGACGAGGTTTTGTTATATATGCATAGAAGACCCAGTGTCAGGCTGGCTTTTCTATATTTTCTACCGTATACCCTCAATTAAGCATTGTGCAAATGAGATCAAACTATGACGGGTATTTCTGTTTGATATCGTGTCTTTACGGAGTACTAGGCCGCGAATAAGTACCCGAAATCGACTGACAGATTTATGAAAGTATTTCGTGTGGACCAGGTGTAACAGTGATACTGCTTCGAACGACCATAAAAAATTGCAATTAAATTTCAACAAATTTAAATATAAATGACAAGGATACAGTACTGAGAGTGATTTTTCTATCTACAAGCCTTTCGCAGCGAAAATACTCTTTTTACCTGAAAGTACAAGGCAGAGCATTTTTACTAGCTATGAGTAAAAAAAAAATTGTTGCGTATTACATTTGATAACACAAATTGTGAAATAGGGTCGGACGAAAATGGAAGGGGGAAGGGTTAGCCTAGTAATTGTGGTGGCTTGATTTAACTACAAATTCTTTTCTGATTCCAAGCGCCACCGAACGTTTTACCCGGCCCTTCCTCCTTACCCCTCCATGGAACAAGATGGTCTGATGGTTGGCACAACTGTCTCGTGTGCCAGAGGACCCGTGTTCGAGCTTGCCTTTAATCACCACTGGCATATTCGGGAAGAGAAGGACTCAGTGATGCCTCTTGCGCATGTTGATTGTGTCATGTAAAATATCCTATGAACTTCGGATTGGAATTAACTAGCAAAATTGTCCCTCTCACCTTCTGGCACTACGGTTGGAAGCGCGTCAAACCTGCTGATTCTGTCTCCCTGCCTAATTTATTCTGGCGTCGCCCATGGTGGCGTGTGTTGGACTTAGTTTCTTTTTTTCTCTTTTCTTGGTGGTGTAAACCTAATTTCTGCAGTCATGTACAAGGCCGGCTGGGACAGAAGCTGCACATCTCGATTCTTGACTCGCTAGAACGAACATTCCCTAGAATTCTTCGAAATTCGTCAAGAACCGTTGAGCACCAGCCTGGGCGAGCGTCAAGGGGAATTTAGGAAACTAAAGGATGAGTAATAGAGTATATGCGTAAAACAGTGGATAATGGTTACTTCAGATGTTGTACATTTATTATCTATGCCAGCTGAGAATAAATGCCACCAAAAAGCTCGACAATTCCCCATTCCCCCGTGCATACGATACTTTCCTTTCAAGGCGCCTACTGTTCCGCACTAACTGAGGCTCAACGGATCCTGGCGTTGACTTCGTGAAGTAAGAATAATGTCTTTGCGAATGTTCAATACCGGAGCACAGAAACGAGTCCCTCAAACAGCTTTAATCTCAGTTGGCCATGAAAGCGAGCACACGAGTTTAGACCACAACCGGTGAAATTTTACATATTAGGGAAAGTTGGTGTCTCCGTAAATCATACCGCTAATGATGTCAGTGATGAGTGCACAGAGGACCTTGCGTAAGGCTTTGCTCCTCCAACTCCCCTCCGTTTAACAGGAACATAAATAGCCTGTACAAGAACGTTCAAACTATGCCTCCTTGGGAATCTTTCATTCTTCTCCCATTAGTGTTTTGAAGACCTAAGCTTTGTAGCAATACTACATTTACACAACAATTTTTATAAATAAAGAGAAATCACGCGTAGTCAAAAATTAAGCAACCTTTAGGCTAGTTTTGTTCTGTAATCTCAACAACAAGCAAAGGTACCACATAAAGCGATTCAAGTCAAAATCAGTGATGAAGTACAAGAATTTGTAGTTAATAATCAACACCCCATGAGATAATAACGGACAAAATTAACAGCGCCATTGACAGTCAGAATCGCATATTTATGCCTGATGAAAAGCCAAAATTAATTGCTTATTAAAACATGACAGGCCAAATTAATTAATTAAAATCGGTTTAGGTCATGTTAAATTTAGGTCAAGGTAATTATGCTTAACCAGTTTCCGCCCACTTCTGTAAGTAAATCCAATATGATTCAGCATACACCACTTAGGCCTACTCTTATTTCGTAACGAAATGTTTTCATTTTGTTGATACGTCATCTTGCCTTTGTCACGAATAGTTTATGAAGACAATTTTGTAAAACGATTAAGGCCGTCCGATTGTGACTCCAAAGACAAAGCCGACAATTTTTTTGTCGCCATGTTGAATTCGTCAGGTGTGAGGTTATTCTTATATTTACGGCTTCGTTAGACATTTTCGATGAAAAATCTGTTTCAGTTTTCTAAAGATTTCCTCCTTGTGCCTTATTCTGGATGATTCAGTTGACAGTGGTCTGGTAAAGGGCTAATTCGATGGTTAGAATCCGAGCCGCGTTAGTTGAATGAATTAAATAAATACGGATGTAAACTTATTTGCATTGCCTTTTGGACTTAGACGTCAGGCTGCCTGAGCAACGAATTGAACCAAAGGGGTATTGAAATCAAGGTACTACAACTGAGCCGTACTGACCTTCGCTCAAAAGTTGAGGGTTCAATTAGTGCTCAGGCAGGCCAAAAAGGGCAACATAAATAGGTTTACACTTATTTAACTCTTCTCCAGCCCATTTGATTTTGCATCCTGTTTAAATCATTCGTATGAAACGAAGGTGGATAAAGGTGGGATACTATACTACATTATTTCTTGTGCATGTTATGTTGACTTAAGCAGAAATGTGTAGCAGAGAGAATTTATTATATTACTATGTCTTTCCTGGACAAATGTGAACGTCACGAACGTACATGATAACTAATTTTTGATCACTCATGCTAATTGTAAACCATATTTCACAGCGTCAGTATAAAGTGTTGGTCATTTGGAGATGTAAAAATTTTTACTTTTTACCTGCTTACACCTCCTTTGTTTTCCCTGCTTCCCTTTACGGGCGGCTGGCAGATTTCACAGTCACTGGCAGGTTTGACCTTGGTGGTAAGGCAGTCCTTCCCTTCTCCATTCCCCTTCTTCCTCTTACCCTCATTGAACTTGTGGTGCACAGTACATCTTTAAAAACTTATGAATTGATGTTTTTTCAGCAAACATTATTTTTATCATTTTAATACAGGCTGGATGTCAGGGACTCTCTTGATCCATTTAGACTTTGCGTAATTTCAAATTATACAGGGTGTCGACAAATTATTCTCCCCATAAAGAAATAAAAAAAAAAAACGAAAACAGTTATTGAAAAACTGTTTATTAACTGAAAAAGTTTTTTATTTTTTTTTATTTCTGGTGTTGATGGTCGCTTAATAAACCTCCACAATCGTCTTTTTTGTTTCTTGAAGAATATCCAGTCAATTTCTCCCCAAACGTTTTAATCATGCTCCTTGATACCGTGTTTATTATCCTTTCTTTTTTCTAGTGTGCAGGAATTACAGGACAAGACTGTCAGGTTATAAATATGGTATCAGTAGAGATGCTTAGAAATGTTTTGGGAGAAATCGATTTTGGACTGGGCATTCTCCAAGCAACAAAAGAGGCGAATGTGGAGGTTTGTTAAGAGGCCATCATCACCAGTCATTTTGTAAAAAAAAAAAAAATTTTCCAGTTAGTAAACAGTTGGCACTTTACCGTTTTTCAATATATTTTTTTTATTTTATTTGTTCATGGGGTGAATAATTTGTGGACACTCTATATTAAGTGAAATTATTATTTTTACAATATGTGGCAAAGCATTCGAAAAATGAGTTTCATTAGTAGTATTGAATTAACGGAATATACCCCCAACAATTTTTTTAAAACAATTTTAGAAATATTATTACCAACTTACAACTTATAATAATAATAATAATAATAATGTAATTTACCACTACTATAGGTGAGTGGATGGTTGCCGGAAGGGGTGTGAGCCACTAATACCGTACCATTAAAAAAAAAACAAAAAAAAACGATGAGTAAGTCGTTCTAATGTACATTAATTGTTGGAGGAGGAGGCTTGTGAACCGATCCTGAGGTAAGGGCGAAGGTCCTCTGTCATGAGCTCCCGCCGGAAGCCGGACTCAGTGTTTGCGCTCACAGAACGTAGAGAATTCCAGGCTTTTACCACGCGTACAGAGAAAAAAAGTTTCCTGCAGTCAAGCCTTGAACCCTGGGTCGCAAGTTTTCAGGAATGGCCTCTGGTAACCTGCAAGAGGGGTGCCAGGTCAAAGAATGACAAATCCACCTTACTCAGATTTTGCAATATTTTATAGGTATGAATGAGGTCAAAGCGCAATCTACGTAATTCACTTACACCAACTTGACTTCAAGTTGAACAAAACTATACATTTTTAGATCTGATTTGATTGAGATTTGATTAAGGGATCCAATAATCATAGCAAAGCAAGTGTTGTATCTATTATGAGGTTGTTATAACGACCTTGAGCGTTATGTTCGAGGTCTTCAACGTTTAACCATGGACTTATAAACAATCACACAATCCCTTACGCTCCATAGTTTAACGTTCTACCTCGAAAAGAAAGCAAAATTAAATTAAAATATTGTAGGGCAGCCTCTCTTTACACAGGAACAATGATTGGTCCATTGATTTCTCACCGCTACAACAAAATAAAACTGTAGTGTCCGCGGCCTATCTTGAGTTCTCCGCAGAACGAACAAAGCTAATCGATTGTACGTTTTCAGTAGCAGAGTGCCTTGTTGATATCCAAGATGGTTACAAAAACAATGGCGGCCATCGATTAAAGCTACCCCATCCAGGAAGACGTAGCCGCTCACAAAATACTTGCAGGACTCAAGATAGACCGCGCACGCAATAGTACAGTGAAAACGTGCCTAATAATGCATGCTGCCCCAAAGAGGCAATACAGGGAAGCACCGCTCAGAAAAGATTTAAGCATATTTATTGACATTTTTATTTCAACTTATTTTTCAAACAAAATAAAATAAATTCTAAACAAAAACTTAAATCCAGCAATATATTCTTCACTCGCACCGCAGCACTGCCACCTTAAACGTTGCCATGTCTCAAGTATCATTCAGAACTGGAAAACAGTTTGATCTCTTGACGAACCCCCTCTACCTGAAACAAAGGAATGGAGCATAGCTAAAAATTTAGATAAATTTACATGTAAGAGAAAAAGTCTTTCATAGATGGTGCTTTAGTGCATCACCTCTTGGGGGGGAGGGGGGAAGCACGCAATTTTCCGCACATTTTCACCAATTTATTTCATTGTAGTGGTGTAGTGGTAAGTTGAATGATCATTATTTTTGATGGGGTCTCGGATGAAAGTCTAACTGGAAAATCATGTAATGGGATAGTTGTCTGATACTTGACTAAATATAAAATATGAAAAATCATTTAAACGGAATGTCGCTTAATACATGAACGTACAATGTATAACTGTCTAGCTGTACATTAATATATTAATAAACAAAAACGGAACGTTAAATGTTTAGAGTAAGGATCTAAAAGTCAAAACCTAGAAGAAACATGGACAAGCTTTGACAGTCAGGGTCTAGCTGTAAAATTTTGTCAGTAAGAGGCTGGAAGCATTAGACCCTTACTACCCGGTGGTTAGATTAGTTCTAGTCTCTTCGGACTGAACGTGTGTATGAACGGTTGTAGCAGGTTTTCTTTGTTCTTACAATATTGTTTTGGAACTTTAATAACACAATTTTCTTGTGAAGTTTGGCATTTTGTCTTTTGATGCTTTAGAATTTTTATTATATTTCGTAGATTTATGGTAGAGGATTACCATAATGCTGTCTGCTACGAATATGCTGACATGTTACTAAATTGAAAAATAATTTTCAACGTAAAGCAAAGCAGGAAACGTATAACCATACTACCACTTGATCATCACATGGGTCATTGTAGGATGATTTCCAATTTTTAGTGAAAATGTATTTATTGTTGACCACCGGGTAGTAAGGGTCTAATGCTTTCCAGCCTCTTACAGACAAAATTTTACAGCTAGACCCTGACTGTCAAAGCTTGTCCATGTTCCTTCTAGGTTTTGACTTTTAGATCCTTTAACGTTCCGTTTTTGTTTATTAATTCGTGTTACTTTTAGAATTGCAGCTAAACTGTAAAACAGTGCAGTTGACGGTCAAAGCTGATAGTTTAACACAAGAGACCATAGGCTGAACCTTACTAATCTGGCTATCGCTAATGGTAACAATAGAAACAAATCCTTTAATCTTCAGTCTATGTCTCGCAGCTGGCGTTTGCTAATTGGTATTGTTGCATAATAACAATGTTTAAAACAATGTAAAACAATCAATCTTGTGGTTTAGAGCTCCGTAACCCCTGAAACACTTGACCAATTAGAAAAGGCCTTATGAAAAGGGCACATCTACAGAGCAATACCTGTAAAATGAGCTAAGAACCAGCTTTATTGGACAAATGGTTTGACCTGTAGAGAGGACAGACGAAAGTATCCCCAGAACAACAACAACAACAACAACAAGAAGTTGAACAAGAAGTTGTCTATTTGGCCCCTGTCTGCATCTCGGGTTTGGCTGGACCGAATTTCACAATTTTTGGACTGCAGGCAGGCCTTTACTAGTCAAGGCTAGACTCCAAATTTGGTTTAAATATGTTTACTTTTGACGGAGTTATACGCTCTCAAAGTTGAGAGTTTAACACAGAGGTCCTAGGTCGACCCTTACTAACACTGGCTATCACCAGTGTTAATTAACAACTAATTTGTGATTATTGTGGTTTAATAATGTTATATGCGCAGCCGCAGCGCGCACGGTAATGCGAGGCAGGCGTGTTAGGGCTCGTTTACGCAACGACAGTTTTCTCGCTGACTAGCTTTTACTTGATCAATAAATCTGATGGCTGCTTGTCGCCTTTACCGGAGTATGCGGCTTTTCGAGTTGTCTATGCGTATTAGTAACCATGGCAACGACGCAGACGCAAATCTTCTCCTCGTGCCTCGTGACACGGCGTACGATGCTTGCAACATTTGAGCGTCGATTTATGACAACAAGAAAACAATTTTTACTGCAGTACAAGACGACGGATGTTTTTTTTTGTATGCCGGCATTCGATGGTTTGTCTTCGATTCGATAGCCACGAAGTGGACACCATGTTGGATTTCGAATTCTCGCTGCGAGAAGCTATTTATTCTACCTACGTTTGATCATTGTTAGAAGCTAAACTTGAGGGAGAATATCAAATTTTGGAAATAGCGTGAAATGACAACAATGTTGTAGCAATGTTTAAAATTACTATAGCACTTTGTTCTTTATCCGTGTTGTTATTTATAATATATACAATTTGTTATCTATTACCGCATTCATTTAGTAGCAACGGAAAACTAATCAAAAATAAATAACGGTTGACTAGCAAATAGCATTTTCCAATGTACTAATTTCTTGTTAGCGATTTTCCATTGTATACTATTATACTGAATCCATTCTTCCAGTTACGCGATTTTCTAGTTAAACGAAACTAATTATACGTTTAAAAACAGAGCGAAATTTGAGATTTTGCTCTATATCTACAAGCTGCAGATATAGTTTGTTACACGTTATGTTTGCAGAAAACTGACTGTATGGCGCCACGTTTCCTTGCGCTAGGAGTGCAAAAACATGTGGATATCACAGTGACAGACTCGACACTGTTACTCTTAGCCTACGAGTGAGATATTTACGCGTTTTTTTCACTCGTAATGCAGGGAAACAGAGAGTCATTCCTGCAAACATAATGTGGAACAAAGTATATAATAGTCATCATGAAAGTGGACACATGGGTTTGCTATTACACTCACCAACACAGTTTTTTTCCTCAAGTACATTCCAAACCATTCATGTGGACGCAGAATTTTTCCGTACTATACTCTGGTTCACGAAAGCATGTTTTCCTTACTCACCATCTCACTGGTGCAATATAAATAAATGTTTTATGGATTACTTGCTTCTGTTCGAACCATCGTACATGACGAAGTGAATCATCTTTATTATTAACTTGTAGAGATGATGGATCGTACAGAAGCGAGCAACCAATAATATATTTATTTTTATTAGAACGGTGAAATGTCCGTATAAGAAAAACTTTCTTTCTTGAACAAGCATATATAGTACTCACAAAACACGTAAAGCTAAATTGTAATTCCACATTTTTTTTTCTTTCATGTGCTGTGCAGTAGTTGGAACTGGAGCAAAAGGCAAAAAGCTACGTATAAATGCTGTTAACCAATCCCACCTAAACCATGCGCAATGGCTGTTTGCCGTGACGTCACCATGAGTTAGCCAATGACGAACGAGAACAACGGCTGTTTGGCC
>JAHWFP010125981.1:0-37049 GCA_023313725.1 Lithobius niger | reverse complement strand
TTTGTTTTGGGGTAGATATCTGATCTTTCTGGTCCAAATTGATGAAATCTATTTTTTTCTTAGCACTAATGAGATGAAAACACGAATCTAATTTTCAGGTCCATTTCTTTTTTTGTTGTTGTTTACTTTCGTTCCATTTTGAAGCCAGCAGTCAACTTTTTTCGTATGATTAGTATTTCTTATTAGTACTACAGTATCTTCTTGCAAACGCACGGATTTATTTAGTGTTCAGTTTACAGACGTTTGGTGATTAGCATTATTTGCGGATTGGCATTGTGTTAATGTTTTGTATTATTATGAAATATTGCTCAAGGATCTGCTTGTACGAATGAAACTATATACCTATACACAAACCAAAAACTTTTTTCTTCAGTCTATGTCTTGCAGCTGGCATTTGCTGATTGGCATTGCTGTATAATATCAATGTTTAAAACTATGTAAAACAATCACTTTGGTCTTTTAGAGGTCCCTAACCCCTGAACCAATTAGAAGAGGCCTCATGAAAAGGGCACATCTCCAGAGTAATGCGTGTAAAATGAACTAAGAACTAGCGTTATTCATCGCATGGAAGAATTTATTTTTATGAAACAAAACTGCGTTAGCTAGTAGCCAATAACCAGTAATTAAGTAATTCGCGCCAAGTTAGGCAACAAACGTCACATCAATTCAATTATCAAGGTTGTAAACCATTGTAGCGCTACGCTATAGCGTCAGTGTATAATATCTTGAAGCATAGTTTGGTACATTTTAGTTTCTTGGGAAAAAATAATAATGCGGCACAAAAGCTTAAATTATGGTAAAATTGAGAGCAATGACCCACCTGACAAAAATTAACTTGTGTAGGAATGTTAGATAAGTGGCTTTCAATGCAAAATGTGCCCCTCAATAACGTTGCAAATGTGTTGCTAGCTAGTAGCTACTAGTCCGCTCATCCCCATGTTAACTTCCATAGGATGATTGTTCATCAATACCGAGATAACGGGAAGGCTTCCAGCTATGAAATCGGACGAATGGCTGCAGTACGAAACGAATTGCATACCTATTCTGGTTTACTGCCGGGGGTGTAACAGGAATGGCGTAACTACGAAAGTATTGTTATAACCATTGTTAGTATTGTCGGCATCGTCTCTGATTAGACGGCCAAACTTTGGACAATGACAACGTGTAAACTGACGTGCGTATCTAGACTCACACTAGTGTGCCGTCACAAATCTAAACAACTTTGCAAAGAAAAAGTGTCTACGTCCAATTCACGAAAAACAAAGTGTCAAAATAAAGCCAAAAACTGGTAAAGAGGCCACCAAGTTGAGAATTGTTCGGCCTCTCAAAGGAGTGAAATATGAAATTAAAATATTAGAAAAATTACCACTCAAGCTATTGTTGACGTGGCACTTTATTGAACATCTGCGGGCTAGTTGAGTTGAGCCTAATACACAATTAAAAAAAAGTGATATCATATAAAAAACCAAAACTAGTAAAAAGGACCGTCAAGTTCCGAATGGTTCGGCCTTTCAAAGGATTGATATCAACACACCAAACCATTCTCCAAGTTAATCGCACCGAATAATACTTTGGACGTTAAAGGAAAACTAGAACATTGCTACCGAAAGTAGGAATGTTCTAGTTTTCATTTAACCTTCAAAACCTATTAGTCGGTGCGCTTAACTTGGCGAATGTTTTGGTGTGTTGATATTACTTCTTTGAAGAGCCGAACCATTCGGAACTAGGCGGTCTTTTTTTACCAGTTTTGGTTTTTGATAAGATACCAACTTAAAAGAAAATGGTAAGCTGTGTCACTGACAGTGACTTTTATGTTGTCAGAGGCGACCAAAATCTCCCGATCAAAAAAGTTTCAGCCTTCTCTGTCGTATTGTTATTAATCCTCACATGCCTGGAAACTGCCAAATTACCTGTAAAGCCACTAAGTGTCTAGTGGTCGCCATGCTCATATATATATTTTATCTGGATAAGCGTTATCGCTTATCATCTTGACGGGCGATACACTAGTGTGTGTCTTGATTTTAAAACCCTTAATTTTAAAGTGTACCCCTAAAAAGTTGAAAGGTCTATTTCTCTGGCACCGATGCATCACCTAAAAAACGTCGTATTAACTAATTTTTGTATGGTTTTGCCCAACAAGACACAGTAAAAAACACAAAAATAGCTAAGTCTCAATTCTTGACGAACTGGTATGTTGCAAGCGAAGGTTTTCATATCTAGCCCACAAACAATAAGACACACAAATATCGATTTTATTCCTTTTTACCGTATCTTGTTGGAAACATTGCTGTCGGGCTTTTCATTTTTTAGGAGTGACTCGATAAAAAATAGAGTACGGGAATAAAAAATGTTGTCCCTCGTCAATGTTTGAGTGTTTTTGCCCGACAAACTTTTTTGACTTTGCCGAGCCTTAATCGAAGTTTTCTTGATCTAATACTTTTAGGTATCGATACCTTAAAGTAACAGACCATATTTAACTCCCCAGGACGGGGGGGGGGCCCGCCCCCCCCCCCCCCCCCCCCCCCCATGGGTTCGTGAATTTTTCGGTGTCTCTCGATGGGAGGCTTTGTGAAGAGGTAGAGCTCAAAAGAAATTTGACCAAACTAGAGGAAAAATACAATTATAGGCATAAAAAAAATGGTACTTCCAGCAGTTAGAATTTCTAAAAGCTTCGTAGTTTCTGCCCCCTTCCCCTCATCATCTAAGTTTTTATTAGTTGATTTCGACGTTATTTCTAGTGACATCCAGTAAATAGTACTTTAAAATTTTAAAAAGTTTTTTTCCGTGGGATATTTTCACGTTATCTTCTCAATGTTGTTAAGGGCATGGACATACTGAATCGAACTGCCGTGGTGGTGCCAATACGTAAACCTTACATCAAAATTTATTCTACCGTCATGACTACCTCTATTTTCCGTACATTTCCGCCACTTTCGAAAATATCGAGGCGCACACCTCTATCACGCACTGCAACAACGCTCTCTATTAAATAATCTAAAGTAGGAACCATCACAATTGGCGGTTAAAAATGTGTTAGCTTTTAGGCCTAATTTTCACCTGCTGTTTTAATTGAGTATGTAACAGCTAATGGAGAATCGGGTTCGACAGTAGGATTATTCATTTATGCAATACGTAGCGGAGACCTGACGTTGCCGTTGCAACATGATTTAAGGCCTAATTTTTCAGTTTTTAGCATAATTTTTTTACCAACCGTTTTAATTTCGTAAGTAGCAGCAAACGGAGAATTTGGTTCGAGAGAAGACCTATTCATCCCGTGTAACACAGTGCCGAAACTGTTTAAAATGAAGCTATTGTGTGTCGTCAATTTGGGTTGTATCATTTAGTTTGGATCATTTGAGTTAACTAAGCATAGCCAGAGCACTAGGGTTTATCGGCTGACCCATTTAGTTCCGAAATGTGGCATTTGGAAGCTGTTGAAATGCATAAAAATAGAAATCCATACTTGTTGGAGCGCGCCCTCTGATAGGATACACGCCTTCCGTTCAAGAGTTTACGCCTTATTATGTGGCACAGATAGGGTACACATAATGAGCCAGGGTGACGTGAGCGCAAAAATGTGATTGAAAATTGAAACATGAGAGACCAAGCCGTCCGATGTTGCAAACACTGCATCCAACACCATCCGTGCATTACCCGAGCTTCGGCTTGCCGAGTAATCATATAGAGTAGAATTATTAGCCTTCCACCCCTTTGTCATATTTGCTATGGAATAATCCATTGGTTGCCGTAAAAGGAATAGGTTTGGAGTCATGGATTCCGCTGAATCTCATCATTCAGCACCAGGTTTTCAAAAAGCCAATGGCCCTGAGGCCAAGATGGAAGAAGAGCGATCCAGCGTCCGTTTCGATTCTGACTTTCATTAATCATTCTCCATAAACAAACGTCCTTTCGTTTCTCCCCATCCAAATCCCTAAAGGAACTGACTTTGCTTTAAGGCAAGAGCTTTTTTGTTTTGTTTTTCTCATAACTTGGAGGGCAGTCTTCTGCCATCTGAGCCCACAACTGCTTCGCCTTTTCCCCCCACCCTTCCCTTTTTTTTTTTTCTTTTTTCCGTTTTTCGTGCTCGTCCACGTCTGGTTTCCTGAACCCTCAATCCCTTTTTCTGAACCACGACAGGCTAGCTAACCTGACTGGAATTCCAACCCCTTGCAACCAGGAGGTCGTGTATGAAAATTGAACCGTTGTAGGATGACGGCAGATTAAAAACCCCAACAAAATTTAGATGTAAATTAAAATAAGGCCTAACAAAAAACATTCCTACCGATATAATTTCTAACTCTTGATTCATTGGTGTTTACATGCTACAACACCCATCGTTAGATGTCTTGTTGTTGTCTTTAGTGTTTCCAGGGTGTTGGCGCATCATGAAAGGCAACGTGCCTATAAGCTGGCATAGATTTGTTGTTTTGATAGCCTAGGTGGTGGATTTGTTGTGTTGTGCCTATGCCCCTCTACTTATGTTAATTTGTCAGTCACTAGTTGTGAAAATCAGTGGTAGATAACCCGTTACTGATTCCATCAGATAGTGAGACGAGAAAATCAGTATGTGGTTGAATTTGGATTGTAAGCCTAAATGCGTGATTACAATGGTAAAACAAATTGAGTACGTGATAAAAAAAATTGCAGTGAGGGATTCATTAAACCTTGGATAAATAACTCCGTAATACTCGATGTAACTGAAACGATTTACTGAATGATTCTACCAAGGTTTTTCAGTTTTGAAGTAATACTCGGTTGATCAACTTGGCGAATTTTGGCCTGTTGATATTGGCCTGTTTTGGTCTTTGATAGCCGAACCATTCTCAAATTTCTAGCCCTTTTACAGCTTTTGATTTTTGATACGATACATCTACATCATTGAAAACGTACAATGTGTATGCGTGTTTGTGTGTACCTCTACTCCTCTTGAACTAAAGCACTACAACGATGAGAGTAGGACCAAATTAACGATAATTAATTGTGCTTCGGATAGGCCTATTTTCATTGCTGTAACAGCTCTGAAGATTGCTCATGACGTCAAAGTTGGATCAGGCAAACCCATCAGAAAGAAAGCAGCTAAACAAACTACATAAAGCATGAATCGACGCCAATAGAGTGAGCGAAGCAAACGATATCGATTGTTCCTCCTATAACTACAATAGTTGAAACATAGGAACGCGCTCATTTCTAACTCCCGGTTTTGTTTCCTATTGGCTCATTTACGCTATGCAAAAAAAGGGAGTGTTTTAGCTGACTAATTCCACCCACCTCGTCAGTGAAACCTACCATTCCCCCCTTGAGATGTTCCAAGTGAGCTCGCCCGTTTGGTTCTGAAAAACTTGAGGCCGAACGAAGGCGTCCGAGGCAAACACGTTCCCTGCATATTTCCTTGTTGTTCTCTTTTTTTGCCGTCGTCTGACAGTTGGCGTCGCTGCTTGCCTTTTCGTGTTTCGTGGGTGTCGTGAAGGAGGGAAGGGGGTGGGGGTGGGGGTGGAAGGGTCCTTCGATGACTTAGAGGGTGTCATGTCGCTGCACACTCACGTGGTCGCACGCGTTAATATCGCGACGAAGGACAGAAGTGCTGGGAGGGGGGGATGAAGTGGGTGATGGAAGATTAGGGGGTGTCACACGGAATTTCATGACTTCCGCTCTCCGGCAGATCATAAAAAAGTGGCGCATGCGCACAGGAAGAAGCTGCAAAGAATTTTTTGGTGGCCCTTTTCTTTCTCCCCGTTCGTCTCGCTAATGGAAGCAAGCAGAGAAAGCCTTTTGTCGTGTTGGAATATGTCCGGGTCCTATGTTCATTCAAAACCTTCTCTTTGATTTTTCAGGCTTTCTCGCGTATTTTCGACATCCAATAAAGTCGCTCATTTTTTGGAAGGCTTTTTGCCTGAATGTGAAGAGTGGAACTTTTGGGAAAATTGAAAAAAGCAAGAAAGTTTGTTTTATGCTGTTGATAACAGTTATTGCTGTGGCTTGAACATTCAAAATCGGATTCTCGAAAAGTCCCCTTAAAATCGTTTTGTCAAGTAAGAGCTTCGAGGGTTCGGTTAGGGAGGGAAAGGGTACTCCCCCACCCCCTCTCCTTTCACTTGAACAGAAAAGCCAAATATAAACGATAATGGTTGTCAACGAAAAAGAAAGCATGTTTAAAGCAAAAGTGCGTTCAGATTAACTATAGACCCATTAGTCACTTGTCATTTGGTACGGTATAACCAGGATGTTGGTATAGAGTTGGTGTGTTTGCTGTGGATTTGTTTTCGTAACGACTCGGCAAACAAAATCCTTCACCGTATAGCAACCGTCGTCAAGGACAGAATTACACACACAATTCTTAGGAAAATTCCACTGTGGTTACATCAACCTTGACCGAGTTGCGAAGCCGAGACTTCCCAAATTGCGCTGTACGTCAGGCTCCGTTCATCCGGCGGGCGTTTTTCACAGCCTATAAGAGCTAGTGAAGATGGCATGGTCAGTGAGAACATATAAACAGCATTGTTGGTTGAGGAAAATACAAACATTTAAACGGGCACTTTTATAAATCCGATGCAGGTCGTGCTCCAAAGCTTTACTTCCCTGGACGGATTTCCCTATGACCCCCTCCTGGATACTAGTTGATCCGCTGCCACCATCTCATATCGGAGAAGGAAAAGTAGGACTTCGTTGCTCAACGTTAATGGCAATACAAAGAGGAACGAGAAAGCCAACACTTCCTAATTCTAACTTGCTATTGCGTGATTTGGTCTGATATCAGACTTCAACCCAGCCCTTGTCTGATTAATCAGATCATATTTGGAATAATGATTCATAGCAAACACATTGATCTACATTTTACCACCGAGCATTTGCCTATTATTTACGTTGATCTCGATCTTGGCAAGGGTTGGAATGTCACCCACACCTTGCCAGGAATTTGAGATCATAATATGGAAACGTTGCATCATTGCGAACGCAATGACTTAACCAATTGTGTAATTTCCCATCCGGAGCTTTGTTTACTGAACGTAAATACTGATGGCATAGGTTGAAGTTTCGGCATACAGGCTACAACTCGCACTTCTTTTGCTGAACGACTAAGGGCCGGCCACGCTAACCATGGTGTCAGTGCCTACTTGCAACACTTATCACAGAGACCCCTAGTTTCGCAGTGGTCACAGCAGAAGAATTGAGCCGAAAACCTTTCATCAAAAGGTGTTACAAGTTAACCCGATTTAATGGCGAAGCCAAGGAACATTTTTACAATAAATATACAGTTCGTACTTCATGTGAAAAACTAAACGTGAAAGCAACCCTCCAGTTGTTCAAATCAACACTCTTTTAGTCTCACCGTCTTAACTTAGAGATTTCCAGTATTCTACGTCTCCTTTAGTTACAAACTGACTACATTGCCTATGCCTTCATCAAGTTTCGTACTAGCCACACAGTCAGTAGTCTCTGCCTGCTCCAAGCTACGCACTAACTACAAGAACTTAGTAATAACATTGCCAATATGTTCCCGTCTTCTCAAAGGTACCTTGCCATACCACACCGCAGCATAGTGAAACTACATCTGCACAGAATCGCATCTGACCGTGAATGAATCCTTACGGTTCAAAAATCTGTTTCAACGGCTTGCGCAAGTGTGAGTGAGATGGTTAGCCTAAAACACGTGAGTTACGTGCCGTTAATCTCACGAAGCAATCAAGTCCAAATCTTTCCGACTGTCACAAGTTTCTTCAGGAATTTCTTTAGGCTGTTACGTGTCTGAGTCTAACAGCCGTTCTGTCTAGCGTTGGGCTACCCTTGCCGAATCTTGAAATATTACGTTTCCATGTTGATGCTCGCTGCCAGTGGCATTTAATTAAAAGGCTGTGGAACGATGAGACTGTAATCGAAGTAAAACAAATTAAACACCTTTTTGCTCAGTCAATCAGCGCATCCCACGTCGGTCGCTCTTCTCTTGGTTAGTGTAACTCAACGTTGCTGGAATTGTTTTAACGATAAACAAACTAGATGATGATTTCCTCACGGGAATGTAATTTCTTTCTGTGCATTTTTGTGCACACTTTCTAACAAACGGTCATAGTCGGTCGCTACGCTCACTCAATCAGCGCATCCCCTTCAGTGCATCTCCCTCCTGAGGTTAGCATAAATATGCGCAATGAAGCTGGAATTGTTTTAAAAATAAACAAGCTCGATGACGAATTCCTTGTGGGAATGTATTTTCTTTCAGTGCATTGTTACAGCTAAGCACTGAACAACCGTTTTTGTGTTGTTATTTGTTACTGATTGTTTCTCTCCCAGATGTATTTTAATTTTTTTCTCAACTACTTCTCAACAACTTTTTGTTAGTTGATAATGCGGTTAATATAATATAATATAATAATATAATATATAATATAATAATATAATATATAATATAATAATATAATATAATATATAGAGACGATGCTCGAGGCATCCACCCACCCAAATTCCCCGGCGGCAGATGTTAAGTGGAAGAAGTACCACCATTATTACAGTTGTTTTTTGCCGCATGAGGGAGGAAACCGGAGTACCCGGAGGAAACCCTCGTGCAACGGGCGGGAAACAACCGGAGAAAAACCCGTACATATACACTTCCCATCGCCAGGATCGAACCCGGGTCGTAGGAAGCCAGAGATCTACACTGGGACCATACTGGGAGTAACATACTGCGGTTGAGTATGTTACTCGTGCTCCTAAGTTGTTGATCCTCAAAACTGGACAATATTTCGTCGTCTGGTAATACACCTAAACTGTTCGGTAGCAGTGGTCGTTTGAGTGGCCAGCTGTCTGAGTTAAGGGTTGTGTATGGCCTATAAGGAAAAGTTCCCAGCAAAAAAAAAAAAGGGATCGGAGCGTGAGGACAAGCTACGAAAACCGGCCACTAGATCCACTGTTCTCGAAAACAAAAGTAGGACGAAAACAAAAGTAGGACCAATGCGGAAAATCTGTAACGTGTATCAATCACCACATCCCTGGTTCTCAGTACAAACCGCCCAAGCCAAAGCGGCGAAACGCAAAAGTTTCCATTGAATAGTGTAACAAATAGATGGGGAGGGGAGGTCTAGTGATGGCTAGGGAAGAATGTCCGGGTATTGGACAGTGTCTGCTCTTTACATTATAATGCTAAAATAACAAAATACATTGGAAGTGGGGAGGGGAAGGATATGGGGGGGGGGGGGGGGGACAAGGCCAGTGCATCCGCAGATTGCAGCTCCATTTCTATTCGTGGGAATTTAAGGGTAATTGTTGAATAATGGGCAAAATTATGCCACCCGAGCGAAGCCGGTTAGTTCTGCTAGTATTTATGCAGATTAGTAAAGAAAAACATATTCTTTTGATGCTTAAGGTAAGGTTTAACTGATCCGAAGTCAAAACAGCAAAGAAACACAAATGTACCGTTTAGTCCACGTGAAACATACAAAATTTACACTGAACCCATCAATAATTTATATAGGTAGAACAAATGTAAATATCATTTATAATGTATAAAAAAAAAAGAAATACCAAATTACATAGCATATGTAAAAAGCTAATATATAAAAAAAAATGCAAAACGTTTACTGCTACTTCGTACTTGATACTGGGTTGTTTTGGTTACTGGTTGGTTTGGCAGGAAAAGCCTGTTTTCACCACTTTACGTCAGAAGTGTCCTAAATAACACGTGTTTTATTCAGACGACGTTTTTGCACCGGAAGAAGTAGGCACTTTAAGGGGGACTTGTCATAAAGTCGCGAAAATGGTGCGCAAAATTTCAGCTCATTATAATTCCTATTTTTAGAAACTCATCCCCCTGCCGATGTTTACGTATTTCATGGCGTGGCGACCATCATTATTCCAATTCGTCGTTTAAGAAATAAGGGTCTCGCAACCCATAGGAATGCGGGGGTGGACTCGAATTCCAGGCGTTCCTCGCTGCAGCCATACGTCTTCCAACTTTTCCCCTTCTATTTTTTTTTTTAGTTTCAAAGAGAAAGGGGAAGGGGTGGGGGTGGAGTATAGCTTGCACTCTCGAAACCAACGCATTCGGAATCGTAATCAAGTTGGTCCGTGAGAGATCATGAAGTTAATGGGTTCGAGGCTAGCTGGAAGGCATGCGCGGTGGCAGCTGGGAAGGCATCTCTTTCCCCTTCTAACCTCCCCTCCCCCTTCCCCTCCCCCCTCCCCTTCAGCTCTCGTGAGAATTGCTCTCAAGAAATAAATACCCCAAAGTGAAGCATAAATGCGGGGGATTTTTTAAGAGAATGAACATCTTTTGAGATAATAGGCAAGAGCTAAGATGTTGTTGGATCTGAGTTGGAGGGTGCCACAAAGGAGTTTTGTCGTTTTTGGATAATGTTTAACGGAAATAGAGCTGTAATAAAAGGAAATCAATACACGAAAGAGATGTTTTCTTGCGTTTATTAACGATTAAAAAAAAAAGGTAAGCAAGTACAGTGAACATAAAATAAACAATTTGCGACGTTTCGGTGCAATCCCCGCTTCGTTATCGAACAATAAACAGGGTTCAGACAAAACCTGGAAAACTTGCAGAACCTGGAAAAATTAAAAATAGAGCCAAAATCTCATGATAATTTCAGAGAAAGCAAGACATTTTTGGAAAATCAGGGAAAAGCCAGGGCAATTAAAAAAAAAATGGCTTTGTGTCTGATCTGTAAGTTCCATTGAATTAGCAGATCAGAAACAAAGTTCTGAGTTAGTAGCATATATTTTAATTTGTGTTTTAATATGTTCAAGTATTTTAGATATAACTTCAATAACCAAATCCTAGACTGTGATGAAAATCCTACCTGTGATGAAAATGTGTTTAGTCTCGTCTGGACTACTAAACAGCTATTTTCTGGTATGTTGGATTATTTTGGTACAAATGTTAATAAAAACATTAGCTACTGCTTGTTCCCCTAACTAAACATCTCATAAACACCTGGAAATTGCCATTGGATGCACCTGGAAATATCAGGGAAGTTTAGAATTAAGAAATTGTCTGAACCCCGAATAAAATATGCCGCTAAAAAGCCAAAGCCGAGGTAAAACACTTTAAAATCCATAGACACAAAAACTCAAAGCACAAGAATAAAAATAATAAATAAAAATGGACTTAAGGCAACTTAGAAGCTGCCAGTACGGAACCTGACCTTTGGCCTGCTATTGCACTTTTCACCTGGTAGTTTCTAAGCTGCCTTACATCCATTTTACTTATTTTTATTCTCGTGCTTTGAGTTTTTACGTTTTTATGAATTTAAAAAATTTAAACTTGACTTTGGCTTCTTAGCCCTCTTTGTATTGTTTGATAACGAAGCAGGGATTATTTTGAAACGTCTCAAATTGTTTATTTTATGTCAACTGTTCTGGCTTTAATCGTTTCGTCTTAGTGCTTATACTATTTTCTTTATGTTTCTACGCATTCTAGGAGGTAGACTACGTAGAGTCGTGAATTATTCTAGTATAACTACATGAAACTTCAAACCAGCCTTGAAACTTGATTAGTGTAAGGATCGTAGGAACTCCAGTTAAGGGGCAAAATTTGTGAGTTTAGGATTCGATGATTCAGTGGGAATTAAATTAAAGCTTGAGGCTGAGTTATGTCTGACGTATATAAGTTCAGCGGAGAGGGGACGGGGTGAAAACGTTGGTTGATTTCTCAGCCAACCCAATAATTCAGTCTTGAAATACGTTTGTAGTTAGGGTCGAGTTGTTAGGGGGTAAATATAAATATTCTAGTTATTTATAACAGCCAGATTTACATGTCAATTATTATAAGTGAATGTTAGGCTTAGCTAAAGCCCTACTATTTTTTAGAAGAGTGTTACAACAACGGTGGACGCGCATGTGACCCTTGTGCTGTCGTAGTCAACGAGTTATGTAATTGTATTGTAAGTAAGCTTCCTGTATCACAGACTTGCCAATAAGCATCGCCCGCTTATCGTGCTAGCTAGCCCAAGGAAATCCTGCACACTCCAAGGTCCGAGACCATCCGGGACCAATGACCTTAGGCGGAAGGCATGGTCAGCCTCAGTCTGGGTACCATGGCGACGTCCTAGAGCCAGTTGCGATGCGCGCAATTCTACTGATATACACGAACATAAGCGGTTATAATAGTAACCTAGTAGAAAATCGTCTAGAAAAAGTCTAAAAACGATGCACCAACCACTAAAATGCATTAGGTGTAATGCTCGTAGTTGTATTACGTATATGATGACGAAACCGAAACTTGGTTAAAATTTAACACACTGTGAATAATACGGAGGTAAGTGGGAAACTATAGTCGGTAACGGGAATTGGTACACTAGAAATAAGGTAGCATACTAAGCCAATAACTAGTGCTTATCGGTAAAGGTGATGTCAGTGATTTGGTGAATACGTACTTCACTATTTCGAATCTGAGTCACGTCGTCGAAGGAAACGTAAGTGCATGAAAGTGGCTCAGTCTGCTACATTTTTTCTGGAGTGTGATTTTCGCTGCTGGCTTTTTTTTTCGACTTAAACTTTGGCTTAACATGGTGGGAATTGGAAAATTTTCCTGTCAATATCAATCACAAACAAAAACTGCAATCCCCGCTTCGTTATCGAACAATAAACAGGGTTCAGACAAAACCTGGAAAACTTGCAGAACCTGGAAAAATTAAAAATAGAGCCAAAATCTCATGATAATTTCAGAGAAAGCAAGACATTCTTACTCACTTGGGTGTAAGAACCCGCTAAGTTTCAGCCAATACAAGTAGTGATATCAGAATAAAAATGGCTGCTACCAAGTTTTGTACATGGTGTACCAAGCCAAACCGAAAGGTGTTAATAGTAGTAAAAGTAGTAATATCACCCCCGCCAACAAACAACCGCCGGGCTATTAGCTCAAAAAGTTAAATGAAAAACCTGACCTTTGTTTCTATCGGTAGCAATTGTGAAGTTTTTCAGTTGATGCCTGACGTCATAGTCGGTGGGATTAGTTTGGTGGTTGTTCGTTGGCAGGGATGACATCACTACTTCAGTCGTGGCTGAGCGGTGAGAAAACTCAGCCTGGCTGCTGGAGGTTTGCTGATCTGGTCGAACCCCTGGAAAATGGACCTTGGCAAAGTCCCCGCCAGGACTGCCAGCCAGGGTAGCGTGAGAGGCTACCATGCTCCTTCAGCGGCTATGGGAACTATTCTGGCCAATACTGGACAATCTTTCGGCCCCTACGAAGATCGGAGGTTTCCCGGATCGAATCTCCGGGTTGGCACCTCCCTTTGCCAGATATTTCTGCTTCTCTAAAAGTCTGGTAATGTTCAAAGTTGAGCCGGTTCAGCCATACAAGCATTAAATTGTTTCGGCTGACTTAAGGCTCAAAGAAATTAATTTAAATAAAAAAAAAACTTTCTAAGGGGGAACACTTTTCGGTTAAGGTTGCTACACCATGTATAACTTGGTGGCAGCCGTCTTTTCTGGTATCACCACTTGTATTGGCTGAAACATGGCGGCTTCTTTCATCCAAGTGTGGTTTGTTTGTGCAATAACTTCTTTTGTAGTTTTTTTTTGTATTTTTTGGCATATGTAAAGTTAGCCATGTACTTACACGAATTTCTTATGATTGCAATAAAGCGTTTCTCATTAAAAAAGCGAAGTTCGTAATGATATCATTATTGTGTAGTGAAATGTGATTTTGATTCAAAAAATGGTATCAATTAATAAACAAACGCCCGTCGTGGCAGTGGAATGCTGCAGCAAACGCTAGTGTGCAAATAAACAGTGTCATTTTTTCAAGAACGGTAAAACAAGGTCCCAACTCTAAAGACTTGATTTAAAATACATTGGTGTAGTATGGTGCCAAAAATATCAAAATAAGGTAAAAATCCCTTAAATTCCTTTCCATCGTCTCTGTCATCAGCCATCCTCTTGAAGGAATGAATGCGAATTTAAAACAAGATTGGGAAAAAAAGACAAAACGAAAACGGAAAAAGAAAATCCGATGTTGCAACGGAAAAAAAATGGAGAGCGTGAAAATACGTTTAAGAATGGTTGGGTTTCTCGCCTGACGAATGATGTGCCAAATTTGAAGCAGGAGTGGAACGAGAAAACTGGCCTATTTACCCCACCAGCGACCAAATGCAACCATAATAGCTTCACATTTTTTTTGGTGTGGCGAGCGACGAGGACATGAAAAAAATCGGTACCACACAAGTTTATTGCTTGTCAAACCCAAATTCGGCTTTAATGAATTTTAATACATTTTTTTGTTGGTGTCCCTTCTTCTACTCTACTGGTGAGTTTTTTCTCCCCCCTTTTTTTTTCGTGCCGTTGAAAAAGGAAACATGATTAATTTACAAACCGCTGCCACCAAAAACTTTATTATTTCCATGCAAGCTAACGGCTTGGTGCACGGTCTTTATTAAAGCGTTATAGTCTGCCTCTTCCTTCACTCAAAAACGACATAATTTATCAATTTAGGATGATAGCTTGGCATTAAAATATCTTGCCTTATCGCATGCATAATACAAATGGCGACGAGGCGCTTCTCTTTACAACGCAAATTTTGTTTTTATTCCGCGTGCACGAGTTATAAAAAAATAATAAGAGCCCTTAAACGTGCTACAAAAGCCCCGGATTTTGCAATTTAATTGCTGATGTAATGGCCTTGTTTACTTGACGTTTGTTAAATTTAATGTTTAATAAACCTGATAGTTTATAGCGGGCATATACGAAATTTATGGAGTATGATTCTTACATCGAAGAAAATTGTCATGTTATCTTGTTAATAACCGTCGAGACTAGGTAACCCTATTTGAGTGGGCTGTTTTAATAGGGATTCTTGCGAACGAGCCGAAGCTTGGATCAGAGTTTCTGACTCGTAGCTCTTCTCATGTCAACAACTCTCGATGAGTCTCGTATAGTTTGAGAAATTGCTAGCGATTGTTGTGTGGTGCACAAAAGAGCTGATTTTCAATAGCAATTGATTTTTCATCCCAAAAATGCATTTTATTTTACGGCGGTGGTGAAAAGTTTCTTGTTAAAGAAAATTTAGGAAACGCGTAAAATGTGTAACCAATAATTTTGCTAATGTTGATTTGAGGAGGAAAACGATTAAAAAGAGAATTATGTCAATAACAGGGGACGGGAGCACTTAATAGAAAATATATTAATACACCTATTGAGGCTAATTCAGTTCTAGTAATTGTGAGCTAATTCAGTTCTAGTAATTGTGAGTTGGTAATTTGGCATCCCATGGGAAAATAGTTTTGTAGCAGAGACTATCACAAAGAAAAGGTAATGCTGAAGCAACACCTTTAAGATGGGGGGGGGGGGGGTAATGGCACGTCGGTCGACAGCTAGGTGCAGCACACAGTGCAGTCGCCCGGGTTGCCACTCATAACAAAGATGTTAACCAAGCCCCAAATCAGCCATTGGAATTATGGGCATTGTATTGCATAAAAGTTCGGGAGGGAGGGAAGGAGGGGGCACACCCATTGGTGCAATGGCACGACTTTACTGACTATTTAACACGTCAGAAAGTTGAAAAGTTTACTTATACATTTACCTCTCTCTGATGCCGTAGCTCATCTTTATAGTTTCCTGAAGAAGTTGATGTGTTTGATGACGTAGGGGTTCCTGGCAAAGGCCCCTACCAGTCTGCGCAGCCAGGGAAGTGTGAGCGACTACCATGCTCTGGCTTATAACCTCAGTCCCTGTGATTGTCAGAGGTTTTCCGGTTTGAGTCTCCGTGTTTACCCATCCTCTTACTAGACGTTTTTTTCAGTAGTAATATCACGAGTACGTAGTTTTTTTAATCGATAAATGTTCTCAACCACGAGTTGCATTCTGAAACTGAAAACATACCGAGAGCTTGCTTAAGGTGTTTTTATCAGCTTCGGAATGTAACGAGGGGTTGAGGACATTTATTTAAACTTAAACTATGCTCGAATGGTATTTGAAATGGGAATATACCGTCGTTTAAGTAGTTTTGTGTCCCCCAACATCCATCGTAATTTTGCCGAAATTAGTCTAACTCACCACGAAAGCTGACGATTGTTATTGTAGAGAACATTACTACCAGTTAACCCAAGTAAATCCGTTTTTTAATTTTTAATGAAAATATTGTTTCTTAGGTTTAAAATACAAAATGA
Source organism: Lithobius niger (assembly GCA_023313725.1). Lineage (NCBI taxonomy): Eukaryota > Metazoa > Arthropoda > Chilopoda > Lithobiomorpha > Lithobiidae > Lithobius > Lithobius niger. The sequence continues at coordinate 20,952 of JAHWFP010125981.1, read as the reverse complement.
TCCATAACATTAATTACAATTGCGACAATTAATTTATTTTCAACTATTTAAGTGAGAGCATCGCATTTAATGTTGTGCTTACTATGGTTGCTTCTACCGCTTTGCTTCGAATATTAGCAACGATTAGGCCTAACATACTTAGGTAGAAATTGATGCTGACTGATCGTTCTGTCACCATGGTAACCAAAGATTAATCTTGCATGGCTGGGAAGCCAGATCATGCGTCACGAGGTACGTCTTATTTGTTTAGAAATTGGTTTACGCCTACTAAATGTACTACTGTCATACTTGCGTTTTGTGGCGGAAACCAGACGACTCCATCGTAAAAACAACATGGAGGAACAAAGCTGACAGTTTTATCTCATAAAATACCGTGTGCTCGTTTTATCTGTTAAGAAGGCGTGATTGGTTGGTTGCTGCCGTTTGCAGCTCTCCATTGGTTAATATTGCCGTTAGAAAATAATGAAAATGTGTGCTCCTTGAAAAACGTCTAGTAATTTATCGAAACTGAGACAATTAATCTATACGAGGATTAGTATGCTTCAGAAGACTTAAGGCTCCAAGAAACTTATTAAAAAGTGAAATGGAAAAAGTCGTGGTTATTAGGAGCATATAAAAACATGAGCAGAAAAGAGTGTTGCAAGGATTTACACTCTGACTTAGCGTGTAACGGGAACTGATACTCACTCGACTAATTTTTTGCAGGCTACCGTATAAGGAGTTCATAATAAGATAGGTTTTCGTGAGATGATATCGTAGTCGGTAAACCGGTTGGTTAGTGTATAATTATATCTGAGGAAGCTATGATTCTGGCTTATGGCTATGCTATGGTCGAATTGTAAATATGCTGGGTGCTATTTAAAAGATCAGAACGATGACGTGACTAGTAAAACTTACTGAATATTGGTCCTTGCCGTTAATTCCTGCGAAAATATACTTGCTCGATACTGAATAAATTCAATTTCTCCTGCCTCCTATACAGCAGTGACAATAACGCCATACTGGTGACGAGGCTAGCATCTGGAGCCGGCCGGTGTACTAGCTGCAAGGGGCACTGGAGACAAATGGCGGTAAAAAAAACAACGGCATCTTTAGTCAAGCCGATGCTGTGACAGCGGATTTTTTAGGCCTAAATAACGTTGGTTTGTTCAATTCCTTATGTTGCGAAACAAATATATTAAGGTTGTAAATTGGAAAAGAAAAGATTCCACTTGGTGAAAATTGCAGCAGCTACCAACAAATCCCTTAAAATGAGAATTTTTAGATCCAAGAAACCCACTCTCACAACATTGGCTTGACAAACTGCGCTAAATGTTTTTATTTCCGCTTATATCCGGTGCCCCTTGCAGCTAGCTCAACGACCGGCTCCGGACGGTAGCGTCGTATCCAGTATGGTGTTATTGTTGCTACACTATATTCCTAAAATCTATTTTTGAATGGTAGGCTGTACTTCACAGTACACTTCGTGAAGTACAGCCTACCATTCAAAACTTCAATACCATACCACTTCAAGCTCTCTTAAAAAAAAAACATAAAAAAAGACAGATTCATCTACAAAGATGATTACAAACAGGTTTTTTTTTTTTTTTTTACACTTTTACAGATTTCAAACTTTATTCCTATCGACGTTCACTTGTAGTTCTCAATTCTGTCCTCTCCTTTTGAAATATTTCTTTTTCTTCAACACGCTCATTCCTTATTTCCGTAATGGGTGTCATCCATGCATTTATCTTCATTATTTTATAAATCATTTAACTAAAAAGGAAGCGAGATTCCGGAGAATTGTTAATCCACATGTCGTGTGGTGCGAATAAATACGAACTGGGGAATAAGTAGGAGTGTTTGATGATAGGGACTATTCTTCCCTGGAGACGGTCCCCAATGTCTGCTTCAGGCATGAGACTCGTCGACAAATGACTCAACCAGGGAGTCATTATGGTGTCGCGTCCCCATTTTTTCCCGTTCCCGATTCCCTTACATTTAGCCTCTTCCTTCCTTCTTATTGTGGACCAATTCAACATCCACAAGAAAAAAACTTTTCTAGGAAAAATGCAGGTCCTCTGCTCCTCTAACGAGCGCACGAAACATGTTTTTTTTTTCTTTACGTTTCCTGTATTTATGTTAATGATATTTGTGTAACAATAGCTTCCAGTTGCTTCATTGTAATGATGACATTTAGACACACGCTAGTGTGACGCCCACTAAGATTCAACAGCAAAACACCGGGAATTCTGTCGTGAAACGAAGAGCATGGTGTCTTTTATATCTAAGAGAGTTTGTATTCAGACATCTGAAGAAAATAAAGCGACAAAGACTGAAACTTTGTTTGATGGGGCGATTTTTACTTATCACCTTATTTCACAATGTCAGCCCTCTTTTAACAATGAAACGCAAATGGATTACAACAATGGTTTTGGAGGAGGAGTACTGAAATGAGGGAGGATGAGTGAGAGGATTCCCAAAATCTCACTACTAAACCATTATTGCACGGCTCCGAATTTCCAAACAAACAACGAATAACAAAGCTGACAACAATGACATCTTTGCGTAAACATTGTTGCCCGTACAATTGCATAGTCGAGCTTCAGATCAAAAGAACGTCAGCACGATTCGTTCTTTGCTGTGCGTGTGCTATCCTATTGTTGTCAGATTGCGATCGTGGAATTGGGCAAGATTAATTCAAAAACAGAAACATATCAATATGTCAAACATATCCATTATTTTGATATTTTTTTTCGAAGAAATTCACGATATCATTACCCGTTGGTTGTGATGATATCTCGATTTCAGGACATAAAAAAAATTCTTCTAAACCTTCTGGTTAAAAAGAATAAATACTTGTTGTAGTGTATGCAGTGTACCCAGTTGAATCAAAATTATTTGCATTAAATGGTGTTTGGCCAAATTCCACTTCCCTTTTCAACAACACTAAATAACATAATCTTTAGATTTGACAAATATTTCCAAAACAATTACCTCGACATTAAATTTTCCCCAGTCACGATTTATCACTTTTCAAGCGTTATTTCAAAGCTCACGAACGGTGGACTAAAAGGTTGACAAGACATTTAAGACATTCGGATCAATATTTGTTCGATTAATGTTATTAACGACTCAAAAAAAAAATCGATCCCTGAATTAGCAATAAAAAATATACTGAGGAAAAATGTATTTTTTTACAGTCATTGAGCACTGCCAGGCATTTTAACTTTAAATTGATGTTTTAATACATAAACGAAGTAAAGTTCACTGTAGGTTTTATATATACAAGATGTAAAGAACAGGTTTTGTTTTTTCTTTTTCTTATTTACTGTCAAAATGACTGTTAAAAGAGCCCGACTAGTTGTAAAATTGTATTCTAAACATTATTTGGGTCCTGTGCGATTACTGGATGTTTCCCGGTTCGATTCCTGGGTATTTCCTTCACGTACTAGACTTCCTTCTCCTTTTAAAAACGTGTACTAAGATTCAAAATTAAGCCAGTTCATTTATTCAAGCATTCGTTTGCTTTAGATGACATAAGGGCCCAAAAATTTATAAAAAGGAAAAATTTTTTTTTTGCTGTGTGTGAGCTTAACTGGTGTTAACAAAACAAAACACACAAAAAAAAAAAATCTTGGCAAAATGAGCCCAACCAAATTTGTGGGTGTAAACTTCAGGGCATCAACAAAGAGGTGCAATGTTATGTTGTTGGTTCTTGTGTTGAAATGTCTGTGTAGACGATATCTACAGTATCAATCCTCGTGTTGATATTGCCTGGGAATACTGTGCGCTAAAAACTTAACTGACGAACCATTTTTAAAAATTCGTCCCGAACTGTGCTGCTCAGGCAACATGATGCTATCTTTCTTTAGTTTGTGCCACCCATTTTCAAACTACACCTGCTTCAAATGTGTGCATTCGTCATGTACGGCCTTTGAACATGCGTGCCATTCAAACCAACCTTCCATGATCTTGCAACGATCTACCACGGTCTTATCAAGAGGGCGCATTTCCTTCGTGGACGTGTTCACACCTGCTACTTTCCTGTTGTTGCAACGATTACCATGGCAACATCAAGAAGGCACACTTTCTTCCTGGACGTGTCCAAACCTGCTGCCTTCCATGATCTTGCAACAATCTGCCACGGCTTTTGCAAGAGGACTTACTTCCTTCCTGGACGTGTCCACACCTGCTGCCTTCCATGATCTTTTAACATTCTACCACGGTTTTTTTAAGAGGGCGCACTTCCTTCCTGGACGTGTCCAAACCTGCTGCCTACCATGATCTTGCAACAATCTACCACGGATTTTTCAAGAGGGCATACGTCCTTCCTGGACGTGTCCACTACTGTTACCTTCCACGATCTTGCAACGACCTGCCATGGCCTTATCCAGAGGGCACACTTCCTTCCTGAACGTGTCCACACCTGCTACCTTCCAGGAACTTGCAACGATCTATTATGGCCTTATCAAGTGGGCACATTGCCTTCCTAGATGTGTTCACCAGGCATGCAGAGATGAGGGAATCTTAACCCTAAAGCGTAGCTGTTGTGACAAGTTTCTCTAAAATTCTCCAGCATTCATGTAACGAAATATGGCCTGCAATGGAAGCCTCGATTGCTGGGAAACCCTGATTAGCTCAGCCGTCCATGCAGGACTAATGGAACTTGGTAGATGGAGTGAGCTGTCCACTAATTTCGACACACGCTTTCCTTCCCGCTACCTCACCATGGACCACGTCTAAGGTATCGCAGCCCTTCAGAACATTGAAGATATTTAGAATACTGGATCGTCTGCTACTCCTTCACCCCTGTCATTGTTTGTGTGCGCGTAGTTGTACGGTTTATCAAGAATAAATAAATAAATGAATACACGAAGTGTATATAAAGAATATATCAAAAGAAAGCCAACGTAATATTTTAGAGCGGCTTATTTTTACGACCAAGCACACTGTCTGCAATTGAAGCAAAATTCTGTTTAGTAAGCTTTCCAACAGGAAATAAGTTTCTCAATGCCATACGAGGCGTCTCTAATAGTCTTTAAAAACCATGTTTTTAGTATAAACAGTGTCTTTAAAAACAATGTTTTTGTTTCGTTTTGGTAAACGTTATTGCACATCGATTCGTCTCTCCTGGCTAAATAATTTCTACGGGAGAATTTCACTCGTTGTTATTCCAATATAGGTATCTGTAAACGAGGCAAAAACCATTAATTACGCAAATGCTTCTTGAGAAACCCAAAAAAAGGAAAAACAAAAAAAAAACTACTTCAATTACCCTGAAGAGCTAATTACTAGATCCAAACGACTTGCTGAATTTTTAATTGCGAAAGGTTTTTTATTGAAGCGCTGTTTCAAATTTCGCTCGAAGGCGTAGAAGCTGAATTAAGGAACGCCGAGCATTTAAGTGCTTTCCAAATTAATGTGCTGTCACTTGTTGAGCTGGAGACCGGTAAATAACAATCATTGTAAATAACGGCCTCAAGAATTCCAATGTAAGCTAAACTTTGCTTTAATTTCTGAAGTGCTCTTTATTTTTTTAATCTTTTTTTTTTGGAGCAGTTGTGCGAGCTTTAGTAAGTTCCGGTATAATGAAAAGTCGCTGTCGTGTTTGCTCACAGTGTTTTCCAAACCGAGATTCGCCACTCTGTCTTTCAAACTAACGTTAGGAGTGATATCTTTACTGTTTTCTTGCATAAAATTTTCTCTACCCTTAAATGCTAAAAACCCAATAAATTAGTTTCTGTTAGATGAGAACCGTATCACAGACTAATTTTCTGTTGCAGAGATCCATCCTGCATCTGCAAAAGCTCCGAAATCCAGCTGTATCTTTGCGGCCCTTGGGTGAATGATGTTTCCTTCAATCTGCATTTACCATTGTCGTGTTCGCAACAAAATAATGTCTAGGTATAACAATTAACAGGTTGTCTCGCCATGACAATATTTGTAATTTACTTCAGTATTGGTACTTCGAATAAAGTAGGAGGCCTAAACTTCATTTTTATGCCATTCATAGCTGAAGTTAAAACGTAAAGCTCCGAATCCTATCGAGAAGCAATTTCTAGTTTATGTTAAAATCCGACTATTCACGAAGGTGACGTCATTGCCCGATACGGGCATAACGAAATGAAAGCAAACCGCTTTCTCTAAGTGAGCTATACTGTATGCAGCGTGGTGTTGCCATAGTTACTGAGCTTTTTAACGACAAACACATTGGTCAAAAAATACAGATGCAAACCTATTTACGTTACCTTTTGGACTTATATGTCAGACTTCCTGAGCAGGGAATCGAACCCACGACGTTTGAAACCAAAGGCCGAGGTCCTACCGCTGAGCCATACTGACACGGTTGCCAGTCTGGCTCAGCGGTACGACCTCAGCTTTTGGTTTCAAACGTCGTGGGTTCGATTCCCCGCTCAGGAAGTCTGACATAAAAGTCCAAAAGGCAACGTAAATAGGTTTGCGTCTGTATTTATCTAACTCTTGTGTGAGCCTTTGATTTTTCTGTCCTTAATTGGTCAAGAAAACTAGATAACAACATATAAATCAGAATTAATTTTTTTCCCTAAATTAATATTTTTATTTTTAACCAACTGCCAACCGAGTTTTAATAAATTTCTAAATACTGTATATATTACAATTTTCTTAATTGCAGGATTAAGTAAAAGGTCAAGTATGAGTTACAGTAGAGTGTAGTAAATTACAAACTGGCGCACACTGATTGTCTACTGATTGTTCGAGATTGTTGGAAAATGCACACTTTTAATGAAATGAATGCTACAACGTAACATAACATGTCAGTACTGTAACGTCTGAAGCGAGTGACGCCCAGCTGTGTCAAATTCAAAGAGCTCCTGCCATGTTTCGCACTACATTGCATCAACCAAAGAAAGCTGCATGTGATTTCATTCTGATTTAGTGCTAAATTCAGCCAATGAACATCGAGTGTCAGTGATAAGACCACAGTAGCTTTCGAAAGCAATACAGTCTTCAAACTTGAGTCTTTAACATTTGACGAATATAGTACACGATTAAGAGAACACATTTCTGTCAGTGCTTTTCTCCACACTACCTTCTATAATTTGGGTTGCAATTTTTATTTAAGAATTGCAATTAAAGCCATAAGTACTGCGAGTTTCCTTTTGATTGTCAAAATGAGGAGTTTTAAAATGAGTAGGCCTACTTTTTTAATGCAGTAGTGTGTACATGTTCAGCAGTATGACATCGTCTCGGTTTCCGCCATTTTGGCAGACCGAAAAACGACAATATTGTGAACTGAGACGAATTTTGTCAAACGAATTCTTTAGTTAACAGGCTTTGTACTAATGGAATGGCTGGCAGTAAAAGGCTTCTTGGTATTGCGTCATACTTAGTTGGAATGTAGGCCTATGCATACATAATAAATAAATACGAATGCTACGTTCATTTCTGATGCCCTTTGAATTAAAATGTTAATCTATCCGTTGGGAAACTAGATGAAGACAGAAAATGCTCGGCCACACAGCCACGGCCTATTAAACATCTAATGAGGCCTGGACAATGTGATGACGTTTGAAGTTTCCGACACTTGGGCACTGAACTGGGGCTATATAATTCATACAAGATATGACAACTGCACTAATTGATCCAACATAAATATTTTGTAAATTAAATTAGTAAAACATGTGTTTTGATAGTTTAATTTGCTTTCATCGTTGTTAACTGCTGCAAACTGAAAGCTGAACTTTTATGGATATCACAACAGTTTCTTTAAACTTGTGCTTTCTCCGACATTCAGGAAAAATACAAACAACCAACACAAACGTGTTCTCTGTTTGAATTGTAGCGTTTAATTTCTTGATTGTGGTTCACTCAACGAGATTTTCAAATGATTGCCAATTGTTTTTATTTTTAAAATGGCGCAGAACAAAGGTTGGGCGAAATAAAGTACAAACATTCCGTTTTTGGGCGAAAGCGAGTTTAACCGTAATCCCAGTGAAGTCGAACAGTAGATTTTCTTTTTTCCAAAACCGTGGAAAGTCAAGTATCGATTGGCTGAAGGGAACAACACGTAAAAGCCAAGTTGTTTATCCGAAAAGACAAAAGAAAGGTTGGGCGTGTTATTCGCAGGTCAAAGCCGAAGCGAAGTAACTTTATAATTGTATTTCCTCAAGCGCCAAAGCTTTGCAACAAAATTCGAAATGCTATCAAAAAGAGTAAACAAGGTTCCAACTCTTCGTGCACCTTTCATGTACTAACAGGAAGATGAGGGGCTAGAAATATCACAGCTTGCAGGAAGTACGGTGAAATGTAGGAATCAACAAAGCAATGACTACTGCTCAAAATACCGAATTCTACGCAGCGAATCTTAGAAAACGATGGTTGAAGTTGGGCATAGATACAATTAGTAGCGTGCATAGACCTCCGAAACGGCAGGGGCAACTTTTAGGAAAAGGGCATAATAAGTTTTAGTGGAGAATTACGCTGGAAACTTGTTTTTCTGCCCCTTTTTAAGACTTTAGGTTTAGGCCCTTTCTCGGGCACCGCCGCACTTACGAAAAAATTGGGGGCAATGCTCCTTCTGACCCCCCCACCCCATGTACGCCACTGGATAAAATGGGTACGGTTTGTGGACAGTTGCCCGCTTCATCAGCAAGAACACTTAGATTTTAGATTGTTGATTGGGTTTAATACAGTTCACGTTTATATTTTAGCTCTTTACCCTTCCAATCCACATTTTCCATTCCGATCCGATCCGATCCGCACACCTAAAATTCACAAGCTAACGTGTAAGCTTGTCGCCCGGTGTGGCTTGAGCGTATATACACGCAAGCGTGGATCGGATGTAGTCTGGTTTAGTCCAATACACACTGTGTTTGATGCAACACTAGGAAATTCAGTGATCGTGTTACCATCCATTTGCACAAACTACTGTTTAATATGTTTTATGTATTCGTTGCGGTTTGGGTCTGTGTGTGGTAAACACTTAGAGTTTTCTGATGGCACAGTGTTGACGCAGGCTGGCAATCGTCTTGTTGGATCTGAAGAGCAGCACAATATACACAAAAGCACAGGGACTGTTATCAACTATACTGTAATCGACCTCGGACAGCCGTGACTAAGTCTCAGGGCGTATATATGAGACCTTTAGATATTCGGTAAGAAAAAGTGGACAAAATTTCCTCCTCTGCTGAAAGTTATAAAGCACAAGCAAAAATACCATACACTCAGCAAAATTTGTGCCGATTAATACGTAATATTAATAAAATGTTATGTGCTGCAGCACACAGGTCTGAAAGGACCCAAAAGAGTTACTAAAATTCAGCCTTAAAAAGAGGCGCGAGGTTGCATTTAGGATACACGAAAAAATAGGTCTGAACAGGGGGTGGTTGGTGTACACATAGCCAGAAGTCCAAGTCAATTTCAAAAAAAATTAATGAAAGTAAAAGTGACAACAATATGAATTAATACTGGGTATGGACAGAGCCAAAGGCTCTTTGTCAATTTCTGTAAGTAAAACTACTACCAATAGATACAGCATTAAATATTATAATAATGTAAAATAAGGATTCTTCGGGAGATTTGTGCAGTAAAAATAACAGTGGTAAGTGATTTAACATAAAATGTTTTAATATACATAATTGTCGGAGCGAGCGAGCGAAGCGTAGCCTATAACGGACATCAAATTGCAAAATGTTGGTCCGTCGGTTGGTTGCACATTTTTAGTCTGGGTGGAGCCCAAAAGAAAGATCGTATTGGAATGAAATTTGGTACAACGTTTCATATCCTAATTAGTATTGCTGAGCCAAAATTTGCCGTAAATCGAACAATTATTACGGTAGAAATTTTAAAATTTTCTAATTTATTTCTAATTCATTGTAAATTTGGAATCTTGAATAATTAAGGAATTCCGACGTAGCATACACCATGCTAATGGTAGTCAAGTGACTTTAAAAAACACGACAAATTACATTTTGGGAGCTTCTTTCTAGCTAATGATCTTTTTCGACGTAACTCAATGAAATAGTATCATTTGATCGTTGCATTTAACCACAACAGGAACAAACGCAACCACAAAAAAACAAAAGGATTCCGTTAACGACACACGTTAGTTCATTTGAAAAAAGAATGCTTGGAGATTATTCAATTCAGCATGGCAACGATATGGAGTCTAAACTAGAGATGGGAATCCCGAATATGAAACCTGAAATCGTCGTTTCAAGGCCAAGTGGTATTATAAAAGGATAGTTGACATCAGCTGAAGCACGAAAGCACGAAACACTAAACAATAATATGCCTGCCTCTCTCAGTTTATGGATTCCTGGTTTCCACGGTCACGTGAAGCTTCGAAACCAAAAACCGTGTTGCATCGCATGAAGCATTAGGCCTAATCTTGAACCGCTGTTGTAAGCTGCTACTTACGAAATCAAATCGGAGATAAATATTAGGCCTAAACGCTAAAAATTAGTCCTAAAACCTAAACGTAGGTTTAAAAGCTAACACATTTTTAACCTAAATTGTGATAGTTATTTCTTTTAGATTATACAATAGAGATTGCTGTTGCAATGCGTGATAGAGGTGTGAGGCTCAACATTTTCGTTGGTGGCGGTGTCAAGTCTTATATCAAAGCAGTATTGTGATCCTTTTGACTCTTCTGACTATTGTTAAAAACTATCGTACTGATGATTGTTTGGCTTGCAGTTAAACGCCTTATTATTAATATTTTAATATGCAGACTATATTTTGCACAGCAGTTCCTGTAAACAATGTAAGAATTATTAACAGCGGCAGCTCAAACAGCGGTAGCCAAACGCGCTGTTTTATGTTTACTCGCGGGCATGGCCCAGATCTTTAGTGTTGGCTGTGAAAAGAGGCTACAAATAACTAAACAAAAACTAAATGCTGGAGCAAACGAAAGCTTGTTAACGTAAATTTAACACGTACCATAGGCCAGGGCCGGCGCTAGTGTTCTGTGGCCCGGGAGCAAAAAGAAGAAATCCCCCCCCCCCCAAAAAAAAAAAATGACTCTTTTTACCTCGCCTGTTTTATTCCGAAATGGTCACGCCTACATCAATTTTTCTTGCTTTCAATCGAGCCCAACGTTCTACGACAGACTTGTAGTCACACTTTCTGGCCAGATCACGCTCAATCGAGAGCAATGCTAAACCACTCAGTCTTTCTTGCTTCATAGTGGTGCGGAGATAGTTTTTGATTCGAGTAGTCGAGCAATCACAAAATGAATTACAATTTATAATTTTTGTTTTACGAAAAATTCGCCCCCCTCTCCAATTCGCCCTGGTGCACCGCACCCTTCGCAACCCTCCTTTCTGCCGGCCCTGGCATAGGCCTATATTAAAAAAAAAAAGGCTAAAATAAGAAAAAGGCCAGCAAAGTGCAGCAGTATGTCACACCAAAAGGCAAACAGCCCAACTTAGTGTATCGTCATTAAAATAAAAACTGAACATAAGTTTAAAATGAAGATCCGTTCGCTCCGCCTGCAATAGGCCCAAAGCCTGTTTCCTAGTAAAAAAAAAATCTAAACACGGCCAGACAAATAATCGTACAAGTTTGCAGCATGCTAGTCTGTCCTTGAAGCAATTCAAAGAAACAGCAGTTTCCAGGCAGGCCGATCCACACTCTAACAACACCTGGCTATACCTGGCACTTCCCCTCACTTGTCCTTCACGTTTGGCGATGCCATTGGGGATCATTGTTTCCCTGGTAGGTCTAACCTTGGTGGTAAGGCATTCGTGACTCCAACCTAATTCCATCAACCCTTCCTCTACAGCCGAGCCATTGTCTTCATTTTAAACTTTGTAATTTTAATTTATAGTATTAACGTCGGATGGCAGTTAGCGACCACCAGGTCCTTGCCATTCCGGTTGCTTTTGCAACAAATTATTTTATATTAACAAAGTTAGAAAAGAAATATTTCCGATAATCACTGCTAAAATTTCCTGCAACTAGCTTCAGGGTGTGGTCACGAGTGCGTTTATCGACTCGGAAGTTCGAAAAACCAGCAATAGTCAAAACCCACGGTACCATGGAGTAAAGGAGTATATGTTAAGTACAGACTTAAGACGGCGTAGTCCAAGAGAGTCTAATTTAGTTAATAAATGACGCTTGGCATATAAAATGTTAATGAGACCCGCATCGACTCGGCGAAATGTCGCTGTACAGATTCTAAACAGTCAATATAGCCCATCAAATGTGGAGACCAAACTAAGCTTGCATATGCAAAGATGGGCCTCACATATACCTTAAAGGCCGACACCAGTGTGTTAGTATTTCCAGAGATAAACAACTTTTGAATTCAAGGTTGTTGGTTTGCTATCATTACTGCATGGTCACAATGGTTCCTCGCCTTCAGATCTGAGGATAACCATACACCGAGATTTTTAACCGTATTGGCGTGAGGCAAAGCTGAACCAGGGAAGAGAGAATAATCCCATTTAAAATTATGTCTACCAAGAGGGAACACATGACATTTCTTTGGGCAATTGCCACATGCAAGACAAATTTAAAAGTTCATTAGTCGTCGATGATAAGCCAAAATCGAAAGCATCCTCAACGACTTGACTGTACATCTCATTGTCGTCTACAAGTTTACTTAAAGATGTATTAACAGAGTTGACTTTTAAATCATTTAAAAAGAGGATGAAAAGGAGTGGTCCCAATATACTACCTCGTGGAACACCACTCGGCACTATATTGACATCGGATTTGTACCACCGATGTGTTCCACGTTGTGTTCCATCACATGGGATCTGCTAAGGTACGGAATTAACCAAGTTAGCGTATTATTTCATAGATTATTAGACGCAACAATACACCGTAGATCATAACACTACAGACTGCTGTCAAACTTCCATACCACTATGTGCCTGAAGCCGCTACTATTACGGGAAAGTAATGTTGTGATGCGTCCAGCAGGAAAGCTGACCTCTCGTCCCTGCCTTTCTCGTCTGCCTATTCCCTAGTGGACCTGATGATGGTCACAGACACGAAACGTCTCCCTCGTTTCTCACTTCCGCTTCCTCTGCCCTCTTCCCCTCCCTTCTTTCACTGCTGGCCATCGTAAGCGATCGATTGTGTCAGCCCGGAACCAAGTGCTGTCACGGGAACGCTAGCCGCCCCTCACGCTAAGCCTAACTTAGGCCTAATCCCATGATTCCTGTGGGAGAGTGCGAAGGGCGCGAAGAGTACTTGCGCAGACACGGGCCCAAATGACGCAAAAGCGCTCGGCTCCCGTTTATCACTTAAATCACTTTCTGTTGGGACCGGAAAAAAAAAGATTTCGACAATTCGAAATATTGAAAGAGACAGGTAAAACGGAAACATTAGTTACGTAAGAAACAAGAAAGTTGTGGACTAGTAAGAAAGCAGTACTGGCTTATTCTGTCGAGTATGAAGTACAAAAATGAAGAAATATTATGGAATGTAGCTACGCTAGTGTTCGACCAATGATGTGATTTTAGTCCATCTTTGAAATCTTTTAAAATGTAGCCAGTATGTCAGGCAGCAGGCACCATCAGCAGGAACGGTACCGCGCGTAGGTCGGAGAGCATTAGAGGAAATTCTAGACACGATGCCTTTCGAAGGGGCCGATTCGAGACCGTCTTGAGCCTTACTTGTTTCGTCAGCATGAACACAAACATGGATGAATATAATAAAAGTTATCATTAGAAGGGGGGGGGGGGGCTTATCCGCGGGGGGGGGGAAGGGGATGATTTGAGACTCACATGATGCACTGATACTTCCGCCACCATGAACATGAACGAATATAATAGCCGTCGGGTGGGGGAGGGGGGTATTTGAGTCAGGATGCGCTGATTGAGTGAGCGAAGCAAACGAAAATCAGCATTGTTAGCCAGTGTGCGCAACAATTTGAAGAAACTTCGTGGGTCGACCATGGACATACACATAAGGCACCATACAGTACCAGTATTGCAAACTGTACATCCAACACTGCCCAGCACCGGCTTCAGATAGTATATTAAAAACTTGACTGATTCCGGGTATCGAACCAGGGTCGTAACCTTCTTAGATTTGTAAATTAATAGATTTAATGAGTGAGGCGACCATAATCAAGAGGCAAGCCTTTTCACAATTTCTCATAAATGGTAGATGCGTAAGGTTTTACGTATGCATCCACCTTAAGAGGAATTTTGATAAATCTTGACTTTCTTAAGATGATGGCTCGACTCACTCATTAAATCCATTACTTTATACATCTAAGAAGGTTATGATTCTGATTCGATGCTCGGTCCAGGCCGATTTATATTATCCGTATATTGGCTACAATTTATGTCATAGGCTGGAGCCTGAATACAGTTTGACCTCTATAGTTGGGTGTGATTAGCAGCACAAACAACAAAACTGCGCAGGGATTATTCCCAACTGTCGTAGGAGACATCTCACACAGACATGACTTATTTCCAGTGTAGATATTCACCTTTAGATAACTGAGTAAAAAAAGTTGTTTAAAGTTCGTTCTTCTGTCAAAACATCTGACAAGTGACAACCAAAAAATAAAACCACCCTGCTCATAGCAAAATATGTGGCGATGAACAATTTATGGGGATGAACAATTTGTCCCTAAAGAATTCTTTTATTCTTTTCTTCAACAATAAGGACGAATTGTTGAATTGTTTCCTAACCTCATCAGGTCAGCCCTTAAGCCTCTATCCGTTGCAACAGTAAATATGTTTACTATCAGAAAATTAGTAGCACGGTAGCTATATTTGGTCTGTGGCACTAGTTTATTGCCAGAAACTTCTTGAATATTTGAGTTTATCGCACTCACTGAAATCGTAAGTCCCAGATCATTTTAAAACATTCGTTTATTCCAGTGGTTTGGATGAACGCCTTTAACGAATGAATTGAAAATGGTATTATTGACTGTGATTTAGTCTGATTGTGGTCTGAAACAGTTGCTCATGAGTACACGTTGAAAATGGTCCTTGTGGAGCGCATAAAACACGAACCCATAAAAGCTCTGTTTGATATTCTTTTATGTTAATCTAAGAAATCTACCTGGTCGCATAAATCGCCGGCAGTGCTAAAATTGAAAGCTCGGCAACGCCCGGACCAAAGCAAAGCAGGATATTAGAGAATTTAATGCCTTCACGTTGCCGAACTATCGAATCTTTATGTGGCTCTAAAAACGTGCAGGCGATGTATTGCCATCAAGGAAAGCGGACAGTATTCCGGTAACAAAATGTCCGAAAGGCGGCAGTCTTTGGCAAGTTTGGCGTGCCATCCAGTCGCCTGAATAGACTGCCTCAAACTCCGCAAACAACGCCATTTTGAAAAGCCATCAATCGTGGACTTGGAAAGATTCAATGGCCTGCCCCCCTAACAGACGGCCCAAAACCCCTACGCGTAAAATTTAACTTCGCCACAATAAAGGCTGGAGGCCATTCTTAAAAACTCCCCCTCTCTCTCTCTCTTGCCACCAACACACTTTTCTTGGCGCCCGCTTTATCAGCCGATTCGCATGGCGTTATACGACTGCTGCGCCCTCTTAATACAGGGGAGTGGATTCATCGTAAAGGAATACTTTTGAGCTCTCCATTTTGTATTGATGTTGCCGTTGTGTGGTTTCAAACTAGTCCTGCTTCGTGATTAAACAACGCGTAAATAAAAGACGGACAGCTAATACAAACTGTGGCAGCATCTTAAGACACGTAGAGCTGCTTGTAGATAAATTCGTCTCCTATTTACGGTAAAACAATCAGAGAAATATCTAAATATTTGCTTAAAACATGAGACTTGCACGTTACTACCACTTCGTAGTGAAAACCAAATGAATAATTTAAAAGTTGCTCGAATCATAAGCACTGAGCAAGTACTTTCCCTTCATCAAAACATGTTGGATCACAGGTTATATCGGAGACGATTAGTGTGGCTGAAATATGTAGCCTTGATTTGAATTTAAATTTCCAAGGAAGACATCAGACGTTTCTATGGTCTTAATCATTAGTATTTTTTAACTCTCTCCTGATTTTTTCCATCTACTGTGGCGATATGTCATCTATGTGGCCGTGGTCAAGTCCAAGACTAGAAAATTATGTATTCCTACTAAGACGCTGATCACCGTTTGTGTACGGACGTAGCATGTTCGAAAGCAATCCTTGTAGTGGTTGATGATAAATGTCAGCCACTATTGGCACTAAAGCAGTTTAGATTAGGATACTTGTTAAAGTGAAGGGATTAAGTGGTTTTTCGTTTTTTGGTAATCGCAAAACGTGCGGCTTTATTGGAGATATAAAACTAATTAATCTCGTACAATGCTAACTTTACCAGTCAACAACCAGTCAACATTGAATGGGCTTATGACAACACATGCGACTATTTCTGCGGAGGTCCTTTTAGTCAAGGATTTATTCTTAGTTTAGCTTTAAAAAAAACTGATTACAACCGACTCAAAAGAATGGATTCCGTACTAAAGTTCCGTTTAAAGTGTTTTTTAAACACTGACATAAGTGGGAAGAAAATGTATGCAGAAAAGAGTTGGGGGGGGGGGGGGGACGACTTCCCCACGCTCCCAATGAACCACTGACACCAAAATCGCCAATATTTCGGCCTTTATTTAATACTGCAGGCCCATAACCAGGCTTTCTACAATAAAAAACAACAGTTTACAAGTATTAAAAATGGAATTTTGGTCTGTATTAGTGTTTTTTTTTAAATATTTTAATGCTTCTAAACTGTTTTTTTTTTTAATTGAGAAAGCTTGATTGAGGGCCTGTAGTGTTAAAGGCCAAAATATTGGCGGTTTGGTGTCAATGCTTCATTGGGAGTGTGGAGGAAGTCGGTCCCTACGATTTTATTACCTTAGTCGATGCGCCCACTCTTCCACTGGCATAAAGCTTAACCTAACCCATTATTAAGGTCACATCCGTCACCAGGGCACCATTAATTTGACGTGAAATAGTCGGCCACGGACAATGGGAATACAAATCGTGTATTTTCCAATTGTAACTATTTTTTAAACCACTGGAGCCTTGTTCACACATGTTGCCTTAATTATTTGTTGAATAAGTGAGCTGGTAGGGGGTAGAGTCTCTCGATCGAATTAGATTTACTTCACTGAGTAAAACGTAAAAATGAACAAACGGCAGTGTGTCATGTTTTTTGCAAACCTGTAATCGTGTTCATTGTGTGAGATACCACACAAGACTCGAATTTACTTTGCAATTTTTTTTAGAAAGTTGAAACCGACGCAGTTATTTTTGCGTGGACCGATGGCTCTTCATCGAGGATGTCGGGACAGGAGGATAAAAGTCGGAGGGATGTGAACCCGATTTGCCGACTTGTTTAATTGGCCGACTTATTGAATTTTGCAGAAATGAGTTCCGACTCTTTGCGCATGTCTTCCCGGCTACATTATATCCTTCGCTTGCCTGTTGTTCTCATTATGCAGTGTAAGGGGGGGGGGGGGGGGGGAAGAGGTATTTGTTTCGCCCATTAGTTGCACCAAGAAAGAAAGAAGAGTCTTAGTGATCTTATATTTCTCCTGTTCGTCCAATGGTCAAAGAGTACTAAGATCACCTCACCTGTGCTTTCTGCAGTCGATGGTCAGGTTTCCTGTCTGCTTTCAGCTGACATAGGACCTTGGTTCGTATCTAACGAAGTCTTTATTAGTGAAGAGAAAACTCTCTGCATCACCGTAAAATCGCCACATGCTTAAAAATCTGTTGGGGAAATCCTTTTCTTCATACCAAAAGTAACCACGTTTGATTTATGGTTACTTTTGTTCATATTACATTTTATACAAACAGAACTGCATGAATACATGCAGAGTAACCAAAAGGGTAATTAAAGCTACTTATCTGGGCTTCCAAACTGACTCACAATGGACTTACAAAAAACAGACAGAGAAAATCTCATAAAAAACTTGACAAGTCTTCATGCCATATAAGGTATCTCTTAAGCATAAAAAATAAATGCTTGCATAGCGTCAAATTAGACATGGCATTGAAATGTATTATATGGCTTTGCCGCTGACTTCCCCCTAAACAGGCTATAAATATTACAAAATAGAATCGTACATTTTTTTTCAATAAATACAGAAGTTTGAAAATAAGGAACTGTACAGGACAACTGAAATTCTTTAAATAAGACAGCTGAGAGATTTTGTAACTGTTCTAAAAAATTACTTTAATGATGAATATGAAATCAGCTCCAACACCAACGATGATTACCTACGAAAAACCTGTCGATAAGAAATGGCCCTTTGCGTGGAACCATTACGGTAAAAGAGCCAACAGAAATCTCATTGTGACTCTTTCAACTTAATAAAATAATAACCATTCGAAAGAGTCTAACAGCTACCTTTTAGACCAACAATTCAAAAGATTAGGTTTTTTTTCTTTCCTCACATCTCTAAACAGCCTTTTTTTTGTGTGTGATATTGTTTCTAATGATACATTTAATAGTGTTTTTGATATTGTTTCTGATTTTTTGATGGCGCTTGTTTCTGCTATGTTTCTGATATTGTTAACATTTTATTTTTTTACTAGAGGAAGCCCGTGCTACGCACGGGGCCGGTCATGAATTAAGTTTACAGACCCACTTCCCCCCCTCCCGGCCCCACTCGCACTCCCCACTCCCAACCTCCTCACTACCACTCCCCACTCCCACTCCCCACTCTCAGCCTCCTCACTCCCACTCCCAACCTCCTCACTCTCACTCCCACTCCCCACTCACACTCCCAACTCCCCACTCCACTCCCAACTCCCCACTCCTACTCCCATTTTCGCATACACTGGCAAAGACCGCTTTCACGGAATTAAAATTTTTTTCACGGATTAAAATTACTTCAATCCCATTTTTGCGCACACTGGCTGACAAACGGTGATTTTTGTTGGCCTCAGTCACTGAATCCGCGCATCCAGTGGCTGAAATCACAGGATACCCGTTTAAAGAATGTGAGCGCTGAACCATCATATTTGCATGAAACAATTTTTCTGTGGGAAGTCAATAAATAAGCTTTCGTAGAACGAAAGTTGAAATCTTTAGCACGGCTGCTTTGGCTTTGGCATTTTCCTTTTCTGGGAGAGGAAATAAGTAATTCGCTGGCCTATGGCGACCTAACAATGGCTCATTATCGTTTTGTGTTCACTCACAGAGCTTTGATTGTAAACGACTACTTTGCAAGATAGCAATGATCAGCCTCGTGCTCAGCAGTGATTGTTGTTGTCCACTTTGAAACAATTCAGCTCAGCTCTTCAAGCCTTAATCTGCGAATTAGAAGGCATTGCATCGTCTCCAGCTGCCAATTTCGAGGCCAACAGGCCTCGAAATTAACAACGTAGCTTATAATTTAATTTAAAACTATACGCATTTAGCTGAAACATGGATTCTTTCATTTTACCCATCAACGGTTTGGACGATAGTTTTCAATCCATAGCACGTGCACCAGGAATTGTTAGGCACCGTAGCAAAGACATTACATGTGCCTAACCATTTTTAGTTCATACCTTGTTATCACACAGTTTGAACACGATATTTACACGGCCGGCAGGCCTTCTATATTAGAGTACGTTTGCGCACGAGAATTTCAGAAAATTGGACGGGCGGCTGCGGCGGGGGCCCAGAATGCAATGCTGCAACATGTAACAATGGTCAACAATAGGCAAGGTTTACAAGATCGGATTGTAGCTCACTCGAACAAGATGTAACGATGCTCGGGCACGGGGAAAAGAACATTGTCGTGGTAGCTTCGGCTCCGTTAAATATATTCAATCGTTGTCGAGAACCAAAATGAAATGGTCTTGGTTTTCGCTTTAATCTTTTCAGTTTTAAACTGCATGGTGCAAAGTCTATAATTTTGAGGCCTTAACGCCTCAAAATTGGACGGCCAACTTGACTGAATGATTTATTTACTTCTTCAATGCAGGCTTCGGGAATCTAGTTGAATTGTTTCCGCGATTGTTTGCCATAATACTGCATCTACTTGCAACAACGCAGAATCAACTACCCATCAGCTGATACATGCTAACTCTAGACATACGCTAAAGTGTTGCCATCAAAAAACAAACGTGGGGTAAAGCTTGGGCAGTACCTGAACAGAAATACGCATTTCTAATGTTTCGTTTTTTCGCAAACAAAATTGGGTGCACAGTGGACGTACCAACACATGACAGAACAGACCGTAGCAATTACAATAAAATGGAAGCGAATAAAGCCAACAAATCAACTGAACAAAAAACAGCTTTGCCGTTTAGAAAAAAAGCATTAGAGCTCGTATCCCCATACTCACAGCTGTGAAGGGACACGAATAAAAATGGATTAGAGTTCACTCGAACGCAACGAACTATAATTTGAACTCCAATTCCAGGGAACAAGAATTGTGACATGCCAGTCTCCATACACACGTATTCATGTACATCGCTAATCAAACAAAGAAAACGGTTGGATACTTCACACAAATAAAATATGCACACAGAATACAACATACACACTCACATGAAACACAACGAAAATCTAAAACACATACAAATAGACGTCTGACATAACCAGTGAATAAAAGAATTCCTTGTTCCCTGGAATTGGAGTTCAAATTATAGTTCGTTGCGTTCGAGTGAACTCTAATCCATTTTTATTCGTGTACCTTCACAGCTGTGAGTATGGGGATACGAGTTCTCATGCTTTTTTCTAAATGGCGATGCCGTTTTTTGTTCAGTTATTATTATTGTATTTTCCTTGCACCATTTGTGCTTGCTCACACTTTCATATTATAATCTGGCACACACAAGTTCAAACAGAACTTCGGGCCGTTTACTGAATAAACTTATTGTATAATTCAAGCGCTTAAAAATTTTATCGTAATATTTCTGACGCTTGTTGTTGTATAAATTATTAACCGAAATGTTTTTTTCCCTGTTTACTCTGACTCTTAGCGTGAATTGATCGTTTTTTGAGAAAGGGTAGCCATGGATGTAGCAAGAAAAGACGTATCTACAGATATGTTATGGTCTGTAGTTC
>JAHWFP010125980.1:0-18756 GCA_023313725.1 Lithobius niger | reverse complement strand
ATTAAATGGTGTCGGGCGCAATAAATTTAACGTAATCGCTGCACCACGAAAGACGCAGCCTGGGAAGAAAAATAATGTCCTCTCCGCCCCTTTGTCAAAAATTCTGCGGGTTAATTATTTCTAACGAACATTAATCTTTAATATACGTACCGCAAATCCACGCCCGTGGTCACTCACGCAGAACGCCCGAACAAAATTATTGACCACCTTTAAGGGAAAAGAATATATTACGCCTATAGTTTTTAGATGTCAAAAAAAGATAGCGCCACTCAAATCCAGAATGTCATATTTAGGCGTGATGAAAAAGGCTAGATAGCGCCATTCAAAACCAGAATGGCATATAATAAAAAAAGGTGTAAATAGCGCCACTCTAAACTAGAATGTCATATTTAGGCGAGATAAAAAAAAGTCTAGAGAGCGCCATTCAAAACCAGAATGTCATATTTAAGCGTAATAAAGAAAGGTCTGGATAGCGACACTCTAAACCATAATATCATAATTAGGCGTGTTAAAAAACGATGTTAATTAATAGCTTTAAGGAATGATAAGTTGAATTCGGTAGGCTACGTCAAGATTGGTTTTAAAGGAGTTTTATTTTGGTTGTTGGCGGTTGTTATAACGAATCCTGGTTTTTATTAGCGCTAACTAGTGATGACTGTCAAAAGAAAGCTTTATGCAAAACCAACCAAAGCTAAAATCTCATACTGTTGGTTTTGGATTTGCAAGTCTATATAAAATCTGCAAATCTATGCAGGGCATTTTTTTTAATGAATACGAAGTGGTGCTCCAATTAGTAAAAAATGCATGATTCTGTGACCATAAAGGCAGAAGACATGGGAATGGGGTATTACAGATTGAATAAAAGTTTTGCACTTAAATGAAATTTCGGAAGTTTTACATTTAAAATTTGTTAAATATTTTAGTACCCTTTGTCAGGCCAACAAAATGGTACAAATTAAATTGAAACTCTATTATTCAACTTGGAATTCGGAATTCCAAATTTCAGGAAACAGCCGGCGATGAACGAATTACACACATGTATTTCGTCGTAATTTTATTTTTTATCGAAATGATTTTCGTTTTTTCAGACGAAAAACGAGTTTGAACTTTTTAAGGAAACGGCCACAACGGCTGATGTAGACTGGTTGGCAAGTTGGATTGGATAATGTCAGCATCTGCTCCAAGATGTTGACTGGTGCTCCGATCGTGAAGGTGGGTGCTCCAAGAGGAGCATTAGTTATTATGTTAAAAAATGGCCCGAATCTACGTGAAATTGGTAACGAAAAAGCTGAGCGAGAGACGAAAATTAGGCTGAAATTAGGTTTGGGAATTTAGGGTGAGAGCTTCAGGGTTAAGTTAGGTTTGGGGTAGGGATTAGGTTTGGAAAGAGGCCTAAAGACCCCCTAGACTTGGGGAATGGGATCTCCTAGCAGGGAAGAGGAGAGGACCAGCCAGGAGGCTGACCGGAAGGCTAACTGATTTTGCAAGGCCGGACCACTGCTTTTATGTAATTTGGTTACCCCTGACAACCGCGAAATAGCAAGGGTCTTATGGGTAAAGAAGTTTCCGGAAGGTTTTTTGAGGCAGGAACCGGAAAGGAAATTACAAGGCATGCGCCTATCAAAGGAAGATTAACCAGATTAACTCTTAAGAAAGGCCATTGGCCCCAGCAACATGCATGTCCCCAAGATTTGCAACAATCGGTAAATATCATTGAACATCCGTGCGTATCACGAAATCGGCCTAAATCCGTATGAACCTGAAAATATAAATAAATCTACAAACTTACAAACCGATGCAAATCGGCTCAAATTCAAACAAATCCGGGCATTCAGGGTAAAAAAAAAAGGGGACGAAACGAAAAAAACATTTTTAGATTATTTTTCTGACAGAATCGCAGAACCAGTTGGAGAAACCTTAAAGGTTTGTAGTCGGATCTGTATATATCTATAATATCCTTAAACTTAAATCTGTGAAATCTTAGAAATATCGACAAATGCAATTGATTTGTATATCTCGTACGCTATTTTCGGGGTTGTTTAACCCCGCGAACAAACCATTACGTGCAGCACCCCCTCTCCACGACAAATACACACACCCCACCCTTTTTGAGCCCTAATTAATTTTAATTTCTCCCTCATGTCTACTGTCATTACATAATAAACGCGTGTTTGCAGCTTGCCACTTTGCTGTGCATAGGGCATCCAATCCCGGGATCCCGGGATCCCGGTCATTTTTTAGTCCCGAAAAACCCGGGATTTTGGCTATCTAAATCCCGGGATTTACGGGATTGAAAATAGGATAAATTCGTATAACAAAGTTATAAATTAATTTTTTTTTTCGTGAATTTAATGTTGCCTTCCTCTTGTTTATAGACTCGAGTCAAACTACTATTGTAACAACATCTAAATTCTAGACCAAGATTGGACTTGAAAAATTCATCGGTGTCCTTGCATTGCCATCAAATGAAATGGATAAAAATTCGTCTTTGGCTTACTCTGGTGTGAAAAGCGAAATAAAATTAACACGCAATTTCAAGTGCACACACAAAAAATACTAAAACTGTATTTTGTTTATTTGTCTCGTTACTGCAGCGTCATTGGTCAAAAGGACTACAACGTTCTTGCATAATAAGCCTCAGTATGAACTTCCATGATAAACGTCAAACTTTGAAACCCTATAGTTGTCTTCTGAATTGACATACACCAACGAAATTCGGTAGTGGAGTGGCGTCATAACTTTTTCACGACATTAAAAATTGTAATAACAACAATAGAACCATTTAGCCTCACAGTATGGCCATTTCTTATTGTTGTTTTTCTTGTAATTCTTGTGATTTGGGACCTTTGCCCTTACCTGGAAATCGAACCTATGGATCGATTTTCAAGCGTTGTGGCTTAAACAATGAACAAGTCCTAAAGCCTTTTAAAGACTATTTTGATCTGACAATATTCTTGTTGATGTTCTTCTTGTTGGGGAAAATTTGCTCTTAACTAGAGATCGAACAAGTGAATTAATTTCCAATACTTATAACTTAAAATGTAGATATTAATTAAGGACCAGGACCTTTTTACACGCTTTTTCAATATAAGGACATTTTAATGTGACTATAGTATTGTTGATGTTATTATTCTTGTTGGGGAAATTTTGCTTTCACATAGGTAACAAACCAATGAACCGATTTTAAAGTTTTATAGCTAACAACGTAGGTGTGAACAAGGCCCAAGGCCTTTTGAACGCTATTTGAATGTGACTACAATATTTTTTTTTGTTGTTGTTGCTATGTTGTTGGAAAAATTTTGCCCACCTAGAAATAGAACCAATGAATCGATTTTCCAAATTTTGTAGCACAGTCTACAGAATGCAAAATGCATCATAACTAGATTAAAAAATAACAACTTAAAAACACTCCCATTGATTTAAACTTTGAAAAAGTAGCAGATCATTTCAAATAAATGAACATGCTACTAACTGTCCGTGCTCACTTAAGTTAATTTAAACAATGAAGTTATCGAACACAACCATCCTTTCATGTAGTTTTTTTTTTGCCACTGAAAACAATATGAATAAACCCCGTAATTTCGGGATTAATCCCGGGATCCCGAGATTGAGAGAAAAGAATCCCGAAATCCCGGGATTACAAATATGTCTCGGGATTGGATGCCCAATATAGCTGTGCAGTGCGTCCGAAGATTATGGTTAAATACCGAAAACAAGTGCAAATATTTACATATTTACGTCGCAATCTCGTTCCTCGTCCCTTTATAAATACCTGTAAATTGTAAACATCGACAGTCAACCTCTCTTCACGCCAACTTTAAATGCCTGTATCCACTGCTGACGTCAGTGGTCAAATCTGATCATTTCCAACTCCGACAGGATGAAGTATCGGAATTGCCGAAAAGACCTTACACATCCAACTGACTGTGGGGCACACTGCCGAACAAACGTAATAATGCAGGCCGATTTCCGAAGTTGAATGCAGTTCGTTTCGGGGAAAAATGGGGAACGGAGTAGTTTCATTCATCCGAACGCCTTTCCGATCGTACAGGTGGATTTCTTCTCATCAAATGCCACGGCGCGTTCGTGCGTTTCCTGCGGCTACCAGCGGGAAGCGACCAACGAAAAAGTCTATACGACACCTAGCGTCGTTCGAGGAAAGCGCTACTCTAGCAGTTCCACAGAAATGCAATTCGCCTGAGTAATAGGCTTATTTTCTGTTGAATAGGGCAAACGGAACAAACGAGCACTATTTTTCTGCACTAAGGTCAACTCGAGGTGAAATTCGGTACCCAGACACGAGCTAGTGTGCCGCAGTCGAGTTAAATAAATCCACCCAAGACCACAAATGGTATAGGAGAAGCCGCCGTGTTCCAAACAGTGTTGGCCTCAGAAAGTAGTGATATAATTAAACCAAGGAAAAGCCGCCATAGTTAGACCTATTAACCCACCTTGCGCATTACCTTGTTCTTTAATTTATTTGTTGCCTCTCTACCCTTCTTAAAATTTGGTATAGGCCTAAGTGGAG
The DNA here is from genome assembly GCA_023313725.1 of Lithobius niger. Classification (NCBI taxonomy): domain Eukaryota; kingdom Metazoa; phylum Arthropoda; class Chilopoda; order Lithobiomorpha; family Lithobiidae; genus Lithobius; species Lithobius niger. The sequence continues at coordinate 14,228 of JAHWFP010125980.1, read as the reverse complement.
GGGAAAAAATCTCATCAATGTGCCAACATCAGAAAGCTATACAGTGAACAGCATGTTGTTAATTGTTAACGTTATGCTAAAAAGTCATGCCCGATGACCAGGGCGAGAATCGAACCGCAGATCTGTGAAGTCGAATCAGTATTAATATTTGAGTGGAATTGGGTGGCGTAAACGAACAGTGCACACGAAGATCCATCATTATAAACCTCTGCGGAGGAGTGAGTCCAGCAATAAACAACAGCAGCTAATTTTCTACAGTAAGATCACGATAGAAGTGAAGATCGATATCTAGACACACACTAGTACGGTATGAGTAACGCTTAACGGAAGTGCATCCACCAGTAAGTAGCTTGGTACATCCTCAGTTACTATTAGATCTGTAATTGTTGCGTTTTGGTTGCACAAAAGGCAGGTTCACGTCTTTTAACTACAAGCATACCCTTGCTAATTTCAGCTTGTCGACGGATTTCAGCATGTTGGGTTCGGGAACTCATGAGTATAAGGTCCAGTAGTGAAGAAAAATGATAACTGTGCGTCTTTTATAGTGTTATGGAGTCTAAGTTTTCGACGCTTTAACTTGTGGTTATCAAACACCAATGTAATTCCACCGGTTTGATATACGTTATGCAGTATATTTTTTTGGCCAGCATTATACAATATTTCTTGGCCCAGCATTATACTACGTTGGCCTTTGATGCGAACCCAGCCTTGGCCATGGCAACAGAAGGAGAGAGAGAGAGAGAGAGAGACACTTTTGCTAGGTAAATCCCATCGGAAACTACTAGGTTCTTTTACATGCCACAAACGACATGAGCACGAGACATCACAGTTCCCTTCTCTTCCCAAAAATGTCAGGGGTGGCTGATGCCGGACTAGAATCCGGGACCTGTGGCACATGAGACGGTCATGCTAACCCTCAGGCCACCTTGCCCCATAAGCATTACACATGACAATGTTTTTCTTAACCTTTCATACATGATGCCCTCAAGTAAGAACAGCTACTAGACCAGCCAAAAAGTAAGTCCCCGCGCGCATCACAAGCTTTGTGAGGGGGGGGGGGCAGGGAACCCCGAGCAAAGCAAGCAGCAACTGCCCAGTGGTCACCATCCTCGTCTCCAAACCAACTGAATGCCAGTTCGAATCCTCGAGACTTAAAAAATAGTCACCAGTCACCTTTGTGCCCTGTGACTTGCCGCGTACTGTTTTATTGCGTGCTTGTGTTTTTTTTTTCTCTTGCTGCTCCTAGTGGGAAACCTTTTGTTATGTTTTACACTTTTTTCTGTTATGGTATACTGTCTGTTGGCTTTTGGTTTTTGTTATCTTTGATCCCCCAGCTTGCTTGGGCTGCTTGCTTTGGCCTGATGGATTTCCCACAGGCACCTGGCACAATGCCCTAGGGCGGGGGTGCGTCAAAACAGTTCCAAGACTTCAAACGGTGTCTTCTCTCCCTTTAACCAACACTTCAAAACTATTACAGAGGGAACTCAACACTTAAAACTTGCAGAACCGAAACAAGAAGGCGACTAACCCATGACATCCGAACTATACCACTATAAACAATAATTGAACAAAACAAGGTTTAAGGTTAAGGACAATGAAATTTATACAGTTCAGAAGGGGCAACTATAGTCTACATCGATTAATCATGCCTAGTTATGGAAAATCCTTAAAAGGACATTCCTCCAAGCGCCATTTTTCTCCATCCTCCACATCAAGTATGGCCCCAAAGGTCTATTTCCTTACCGTTAGTCAATCCCTTGGTAAAAATAGGAAGTGGAAAGTGGAACCTAGGAAATTTTCTGTTGAATAATTGTTAACTTTATAACTGCGTCCCGCAGTATATCACGCATTGCGCGCTTACAACAATCATGACGTTTCATCTCTGTGTGTGCATGTACTAATTTGCTAATAATTACCATGAGATCAAAAATCTAAAAGGGTAATGCGTTAAACGTTAAAATTAATTATTCCAATAGATCGCCGAAGCAAAATTATAAGACACTAGCCTAGAAAATTATAAATTCTGATGTTAAAATACGATAATCATTCCGGTTTGTGACGACACGATTAATGCGTTCGTGCTGGTTCGTCTATTAGGCACAATGCCAAATGAGAGAGTAGCTTCGTTCTTCGCTGCGAAGAACGGAGCTATAATCTCAGATGACCTTGGTGTTCTATGTGCGCGGAAGGCGATCAGCGCGAGTTGTTATAAGGCAGGCCGGGTTTCCCTTTAAATACTACGAAGTTGTTAAATTCAATAAACGAATAATAATAACCGCAAAATAAATACAATACTGTGTCTGCTATTGCAACTGAAAAAATAAAATTTGTTTAAACACAGAATGAAGTCAGTCACTCACGTAAACTGCAAATCTGTATTTTTGGAATCTGGATAGGCCAAGAAAATGTAGTGGCTTGTTCAGTCTCAGGAAAAAAGTGTTATCCTAAATAATAAATAAGAGACTGTGCATTCTTTTGTTAAATGGTATCAAAATTGTAAAATGTCGATTAAATAAACGTAGGAAAAACATCGAGTACCAAAAAAAACTGCAAAACAATTGTTTTTAAAACGAAAATGGCAGAAACATTACACAAAAAAGCGACACTAAACATCGTAAAGGAGTTCACAAAAATGCCAACGGGAGAAACGCTGCGACAAAACATTGAGTAAGGAAAAAACATCACAAAGAAATTACCTAAAAAAAAGAAAACAATTGCCTGTATTCTTATTAAATGGTACCACAATTGCAAAATGCAGGTGAAATAAATGTAGGAAAAACATCGAGTACCAAAAAAAAAAACTGCAAAACAATTTCCCCAAAATAACAAACATCACAAAAACATCGACGCAAAAGCAACGCAAATGACAGCACTTCTCAAAAATGCCAACAGAAAAAACACTGCAACAAAACATCGAGTAAGGAAAAAAACATTGCAAAGAAACTACCCAAAAAACCAAAAGACATTCAAAAAACATCGAGTGCGAGAAAAAATAAATCGGATATAAGCCATCAGCGAAATTCATACTCTGGAAATAAATACAAGACTTAAATTGCTGTAAATAATATCCACCCAAAACCGCAACTGGTATAAGAGAAGCCGCCAAGTTTCCAAAAAGGGTCGGCCTTTGAAAGTAGTGATATCATTGAACCAGGGAGAGGCCGCCAAAGTTAACCCTCTTAGCCACGTAAATTGCACCGAATAATAATACGAAAGTTACGAGAAAACTGGAACATTGCTGCTAGCGTTAGCAATCTTCAAGTTTTCATTTAACGTCCAAAGTATTATTCGGTGCGATTAACTTGGTTACTAGGATTAACCTTGGCGGCCTTTTCCTGGTTGAATGGTATCACTCATTACCTTTAAAGATGGACCCGCTTTGGAACTTGGCGGCTAGAGTGCGGCATGAGTTTTTTGTGGGAATTTCTACTCAGTTTTCAGCCTAAAATTTAACTAATCTAAACGAAACTAGCTTGTATTTAATTATTATTAAGTTGCGGGAGAAGACACACAACCACCACGCAGAAACACAACAAGAATTTTCAGTGAAGTCCACACCCGTTCACCTTCTTCAGAAAAAATGTCAACAACACAAAGAACGTCCGAAAACTACTAAAGTTCGTGAATTCCAGATTTCAAAAACACGCGCGTGGATGGATGCATCACTGACCTTCATTTGCCATGCGCGTGTTTTTGAAATCTGGAATTCATGAACTTTAGACATGTATGTAGTTTTCGGACGTTTTTTGTTTGTTGTTGACATTTGTTTCTGAAGAAGATGTGGACGGGTGTGGACGGGTGTGGACTTCACACCGAAAATTCTTGTTGTGTTTCTGCCTGGTGGTTGTGCGTGTTTTCCCGGAGTTACGTCGATTTCAAACCACTGTAAACGCCGATTGCCGGTATTTTGTGATTATTTAGTTTAGTTGTAATTTGTACTCTAGAATTGGGCTGAAAAACGCGCAAGAATTACAAGATGGAACGATTGGCGCCCTCTGAAAACTTGGATGGAACTAATAGGAATGAGTGTAACACGTTCCAATAGGGACTTTTTTAGAGTTACAAATTCTACTCCCAACCCAATAAATTATTGGTACTACCTAGTATGGTTTTTTCCATAACTTTCTAGAAAGGTTTTGCCTCCTGGTTCCTTGGTTTCTTCTGTCTTTCAAGTGCTGACTATGTTAGGGGTATGGGCATACAAGCAAACAGTGTGTTTATCGTAGTTATTGTATGAAACTTGACACAAGATGAGTATTACCACTTTTACCACTATCATTATTAAATTAAGAAAAACTAGCCGTACCCCCGGCGTAGCATACGCCGTAGCACACGCCGGTCTAGCCGGTTCCCGCATACCTGAGCGAAATACTGTAGTGGGCAGTATGGAATGAAAAGGGTGCCGACTGCCCCCTGCTTCCTACTCCGAACTCCTCTGCGGCCTACCCAGTTGTATGGTCTGATTTTCTCCCATGCCGCTCCCCCACCCCCCGTAACCCTTTTCCCGTCTCGCACCTCCTCCCCCGTCCCGACCCGGATTCCCCTATTGAGTGGTCTGAATATCCCCATCCCTGCTCCCCCTCCATTTTAACCCGTGCTGATTTGTTTTGTTATGGGAGTAAATGTCTTTTTTCAATAGAGGACGCTCAATTGCCCGTTTCTCCGTTCTGATACCAAGCGCAATAAACCCAACATTGGTCGTGCATGCAGTGATTGTTACTCAACCAACTTTCAAACTCCTTCACGTCGGCTGTAAGAGCTAGCATTATTAAAGCAATATTTCGATTGTTACTGATTGTTACAGGCCACATCCGTTTGTTTGACATTGTCGGTCGCTCGCCCTCTTTCATTGTAGTGCATAATTCATAATGATGAATTTGCTTGCCCAACCTAAGCGTATTATATATATAGATGATGCCAAGTCCTTATAAAATCAAGAATGTCCTAAGTAAAACGAACAAATTAAAAATGTACTACGCATGGATTGAATCTGTTCTGAGGTATAGTATTGAAGTCTATGGTTTAGCGACAAGCTCTGCAATATCTAAACTATCAAAAAGTAATAAAATCATTAAGATACTTTTTAGAAGTAAGATTTGTGTAAATACTAATGAATTATTCACTAACATGAACATTTTAAGGATTACTCAGTTGAGAGACTATGTTCAATGCGACCCTCAACAATTACTACAGCCATAAGTTTAAAACTAAAGATAATGCCTTATACTTTAGGAAAAGCACTTACCGGTACACAGTACCATTTGCTAAAAAAAAAAATGTGCATGGTGAATGCAGAAGAGAATATGCTGTACCAAGTCATTTTAACAGCTTGCCTGAACATTTATTTAACGTTGAGAAATTAATTGGGAATTGGGAATTGGGAATTTAACCCGGACCCTGAAAGCACACATGAGCCTTAAAAATATTTACAAATGAACCTCCATTTTTTTTACTCCTCTCCCATAAACCTTTGCACATTTTTTTTTTTTGCTGTGGTTATCAACTTTATAATATCTTTGACCCACTCTGTGTTTATTCATACACTTACTTGTGTTTTAGTATTATTATTATTAAGTTCCTTTTTTCAATTGTGTGTGTTCGTAAAACATTGTAGAGACGCACACAAGTTTGACATAACAAACTCCGCGTCATTATGCAATGAACTATCATTCATTCGTAAGTTAAGTTATTTTAACGATGAGGACCGTAATTTTCCGATAAAAAGTTCTGAAAACAAATTCCCAGATCTTTTTTATGCATGGTAATTTAGGGTTTTATGACTTTCACAGTTTGCCAATTGACCAACAACGGGGAGCTCTCATATTGGGCCGAAGACGGTACACAGTAAAGAGAGCTCTCCTTCAAGTACGTACAGTTGCATTCGTTGTTGCGAGTTTAATTCCGGATCTCAAACGTTGAATTTATGCCACCCCAGCGAAGTTGCTCTGATGACGTCATTATTGAAATCTACAAAGCCCAAGATCCACATGACGTCGTATTGTAACGACCTATTGTCACTTCGAAATTAATATTCATTGTTAATTGAGATGATGCTACGTGATCAATTGTTGCAACAATATATAGCGTATGAATTGCCCGTATACTCAATGTTTGACATCAATTGTATTGGCTCGAGCGTTCTTGGTCTTTTGCCTGGTGCTCCAACAATTAGGTGTTAATCTAGAATTCATCCGCCACGAACTCTCAACAGCCCACATCCAAAGGTAATTTCGGCAATTTTAATTAGAAATATTTTTCATTTTGTCCCAATTCCCCCAACTTAAATTCAACCCAGATTAACCCTGTTGTCAGTGTTTCACTGCTACCCCGAAATAGCAAGATTAAGTTTTTCCAACCAAATAATAGCCCAAAATCTGGCATCTTTTTGACTCACCCCGTGAAAGCCAAACATTTATGGCATTCCATTTAAGGTCCTAAGCCAAGGCTACAGTCGCTCAAATAGACAGGCGAGTCAGAGCTTATCACCGCTCAAACTTACAATTAAACATCATTACAACTGAACCACAACTTTGCGCCTTATTGCATCAGCTTGGTTTTTAATTTGGAATTACCCCAACCTGTAGCTTGACCCACTTTACGTTGCCTACTTGTCCCTTAGCTGTGGCGTTGATGTTGAGGAGAAGTCGTACGAACTAATAATCGCCACTGAGTAACATGCTCGGTGACTCACCTAGTTATCTCCTTTAAACAGAATAAAAGTGCTGCATCTGTTCCTATGGAATTCCGTATAAAGTCACTAACTTTTTCTTTTTTTTTTCTCTTTTCTCTTTCCAGCCACATGTTTAACGGCAAGCGTCCTCACTCTCACGGCCATTTCGTGCGATCGATTTATCGCAGTCCTTTTCCCGCTTCGAGCTAGAATTACGCAACAGAGGGCGCGAGTTGTCATCTCGGCTGTATGGGTTTTGGCCATTGGCGTCTCCTTGCCCCTGGTCATCCACAGAGAGTACTACGAAGTTCGGGTAAGTTCTTCAAAGTGTCTGGTGTTTTTTTTTTTGGTTTAAGAAATACAACATCGAGGAAAAAGAAGTATAGGGCCGGCCCGTATTTGAACGACCAATCAAGTTGCTGAAACAAGACGCACCTCGGTGGACGCGGTCTTGAACAATGGACGGTGGGGCATTGTTGGGAAGAAAGAAACGGGCTTTAAAAGAATTCAACTCACTTTACTGGCCGGGCCAAGAGGCGACTAAGTCGAGAATGGGTCGGCCTCTCAAAGGAGCGATATACGAAATTAAAATATTGGGAAAAAAGGCCACTGAATCTTGTATCAACGGATGGTAATAATTCGAAGGTAGACACAATGGATTAGCTTACGTTAAGAACGAGACTAGAGTCACAAGTTACCTTTCTGCCATTTTGGTTCAGGTTTAATGATTTTAGTATTGATTTGCTCGCCCGCCAAGGGCTTACAGGGTTTGATGATGATTTCGCGACAAAGCGATCCTTGAATAAGTAAGCTAAAGGGGGGGGGGGGGGAGGTTCTAAATAAGTAGGCCGAAAAATGGTTCATATCAGGAAAGCCTGGGGTTGATGGTCGGAATCAAAGAAGAATGATAATTTGGTAGGACAAAAAGCACCAATACGCCATTTTTTGCTTAACAAATTTACTTTCGGTTGAAGCCAAGGATTAAATGAAGGAGACGGCCATGTTACGGGAAGGAGACGGCACTCTACAGTAAAGAGACGGCCATGCTGGTGTTAATGACGTCATGTTACACCAGAAAAGCGCATCTACAAAAAGAGACTGTTGGCTTCCTCGATAAACGGAAATTCATTAAAAAAAAACCTAATCTTCGTTTAATATGGTTTGGTTTTTTTTACGAAAGTAAATGCTTTTTTTTCGTCCGCTAACAACGTAAACAGAGAGAATTTATTTTTTAAAACTCCGTTTTGTGCAAATCCACTAGTCACGTGCTTCCTAATTGCAGCACACTGATTGGCTGTTCGGGCTACCTTGTCGGAATTGGTGAATACGACGTCAAACCATGGTCAGAATCAGTACATTTTCACAAACACAATACTACCGGAAGTCAGGAATGAACCATCTTCTCTAGTCGCTCCATCTTTGGTCGGAATGCCAGAAAAGGCTTCACTTAGTTATTACCTCTAAATTGGTCGTTAAGGGCAGGTAACATTTGGCATGCAGCATACAAGATACACCAAGTATTGTTACAAGAATAGGAACGTTATATATCAAGTTTGGATAATCAATTGTAGTAACAGACATTATTAAAAGCCAAAGATTAGGACGTATGGTTCTTGCAGAGAAAGGGACGGAGTAGTTGCAGCCTAGTGTCACCAGAAGACGGCGCCGCAGGCAGGAGGAGTACCGGAACCGCACCGACGCACCGGGACCATTGACCAAAGGACAGGAGTCTCTCTTGCCAGCTCCAACCGATGTGCTGATCCGAAACCCAGGAACCAAACATGCTGCATGCGACGAACCCTGTCGATACAAGCTATTGTTGACATGGCACTTTATTACACATCTGCAGGCTAGTTGAGTTGAGTTGAACTGATATCATATCAAAAACCAAAACTGGTAAAAGAGACTGCCAAGTTTCGAATGGTTCGGCCCTTCAAAGGAGTGATATCACACACACCAAAACATTTGCCAAGTAATGGCACCGAATAATACTTTTTTGGGGGGGGGGTAAATGAAAACATGAACACTGCTACCGAAAGTGTAGCAATGTTCTAGTTTTTGTTTACCCTACGAACTGTCAGTCGGTGCGATTAACTTGGCGAATGTTTTGGTGTGTTGATATCACTCCTTTGGGAGGGGGGGGGTGTAGGATGCGAGGTTATGGAAAAGGTACTATGGCGGCTTAATGTTACTTGTTTAGTATTTCGATTCAGTTGAGGTCCTGGTTCATCGTCACCAAGTAATCCCTTATAGGTGTCAAAAGCATTACGGAATTAGGCAATTCAGAAACAAAACTAGGCTAAGCACTACTCAATACGCCAATGAAAGGCGAAGGAACAAACTGAAGGTTTTCATTCAAAAACAAATGGCGGACAGTTATTATGGGTCAGTAGAAACGTGCGGTTTACAGATAATGCGATGTTCGAACGTTAGCCATAATCAAATTGCAGCAACTAATGAAATGGAATTATGCGATGTATATATGCGATGTATGCGAAACAGATCACAAATCACACCCCCAGATCATCTTACTGTGACAATAAACATAAAAACAGTTTTGTAATTTGTGATGCTAAAGGAGAAAGGGAAATATTCACACTACAGAAAGGGAAACAGAAGGGGAAAGGGAAACACCACAGAAAGGGAAATATTCACACTACTAGACGACATCCGACATCCGATAGTTATTGTTGTGGTCACATAAACTATAGAGGTACAAACATACAGGGTATCCCAAACGTCACAGGTCACCCCTATAATTTTTGCCCACAATCGTCGTAGATGAATGAAACCACGTAGTTGGCACGTTCTCGAAAGAATCAACCCATTTATGAGGTAAGTCAGGGGGTGCCCCTCCCCCCCACCCCTTTTGGGGCGCCCCGTGGACCTAACTTTGAAATATCAAATGAGAAGAGGGATCGAGTCATGCCTCATCTGAAAGATCCCCTAAAACGTTGAAGTGGCGTGCAAACCGGGCTTCGATACCTCCACCCAAACCAAAGTAATGGCTAAACATGTCTGCAAAAAGTGATCCCCCCCCCCCCCCCCCCCCATAAAGTTATTGCGAAGGTTGATACAAATAACGGAAACATAATGCGGTTTGTAGCAGTCTTGAGAACTGCTTCATGGCACTAATAGAATGGAGCTTTATTATCCCCTTTGGAGAAGTTAGGGTGTAGGAAGGGTGGGGGAGGGGGGGGGGGGAGCAGCAAATTAACGAGGCCAATGAATGACTGAAACATGCGAAGTATCTGAATACCCGGTATAGTCTATCTATATCCGGGACAAAAGTCAGAATGGGGAACTTTGGAAAGCTGGAAAGTTCACTGTCCCAATCTCTCCCACCCCCTCACCGACCGTCACTTTTGTTTCTCCAAAACGGATAAATCTTTTCCTGTAGAGGGGGAAGGTGGGGGAGAGATTGGACAGTGAATTTTCTAGCTTTCCCAAAGTTCCCTATTCTGGCTTATTTTGTCCCGGGTTTAGATGGGAGTATGATGCCGGGTATTAAGGTATACTTCGTATATTTCAGTCCTTCATTGCAACACGTTTCCTCGTTAATTGTCTGCTCCCCCCCCCCCACTCCCCCTTGCCACTTTGTGGCACCCTAGCCTCTCCAAATGGGGGACAATAAAGGGGGACATGCCATTAGTGCCACGATGCAGATCTCACGACTGCCACAAACCCCATTCTGTTCACGTTATTCACACCCAACTTCACAATAACTTTATTTGGGGTGGGGCACTCGTTGCAGACTTGTTCAGCCATTACTTTTGCACGCCACTTCAGCATTTTAGTGGACCTTTCAGATGAGGAGCTGGGTCCACCAGAGGCGCCCTTATTGGGGGGGAGGGGGGCAGCACCTGCTCTACCTCATAAATGGGTTGATTCCTTCGAGAACGTACTAACTGCGACATTTGTGGCAAACGGTATTGGGGTGACCCCTGACTTTTGGGACACCCCTGTATAATACTTATTCACACTACTACGCACACCATGCAACATCTGCATCCCATCAAAGAAGAACCCAAGAAAGATTAGGCCTAATCAAGGGAGAAAATTACCATGCAGAACTGTCTCGAAGTTAACAAACACATCAACAAAACGACAGAGACAAACAATAGCCAAATTTCAGAAAGGGAAGGCGGGAAAAAGCCTATAACAACTAAAACTTTTATGGAGAAACGAAAGAAAAAGCTCAGGTCGAAAGACAAAGAACAAACAAGTTTTATTTGGACAAACCAGCCGCCAAACCTGACGTTAACGAAATCAACGGAGCACGAAACAAACATGAGACAACAAAGCGAAGGAAATAACAAGCTCTCAACTTAACACACACAACCAAGAGACCATTCAGGCAACAAAAAGAAAAAAAAGAAAAAAACACATAAAATTAGGTGCAAGGTGCATTGCCAAATGAGTCCGGAGACAAAATAACTAACTACTCTTAGTGCCATCCTGGAGTCTTCTAAGTTTAAACAAAAAAATATTTGAGCACCAAATAAAAGATAACAAAAATTTTCACACCAGTTTGCGGCCTAAACATATTAGCAACTCTATCACCAGGAGTGATTTAAGAAAGTTGGATGCGATGTAATTATTGCGATTTGAATGAAATGCGAAAAAAAATTCTGGTCCTGTCCTGTATCTCCTTTCGACCGAAAAAATATCAGGGAAAAATGTCAGTATTGGTCTGGGAAACCTGGGAAAATCAGGGAATTTCATCATGAGGTTTTGAACGCCACCATGGACTGATGTGGACGTCTTTGGTAAACCATCCTGCGTCGCCATGCAGCCGCCAGCAGCCAATCTGGTTAGGGCTTTATCCCTAGTCAGAATGGCTGCTCGCGGCTGCGGCACGGCGCAAGATGGTGTACCAAAGACGTCAAAATCGGTCCTTAAAAGCAACACCACGCAGACGATTGCAACAATTTTGACCTTGTAGGCACGTAGTAACGCATCGACGCGCACGAAATTGTCATCAGCCTGGTTAGGGCTTTCCTCCAGGCATGCGTTACCTCCACGTGCAACAGTGTTCGACGAGCGTGAAGAGGTGAAGCAGACGGCTACTTCAAGCCAAGGCCGACTGGGGGTAAGAATAGCGTGTTTCACCTCCTGATTCAACACCAGTTCAAACCCGTGCCAACATGGACCCTTCCACTGTGGCGATTATTGGTTCGTACGACTGCTCCTCAACATCAACGCCACAGCTAAGGTACAAGTTGGCAACGAACGTGGGTCAAGCTACAGTTTGGGGTAATTCCAAATTAAAAATCTAGCTGATGGAATAAGGCGCAAAGTCCTGGTTCAGTTCTAATGATGTTTTAATTATAAGTTTGAGCGGTGATAAGCTCTGGCTGGCCTGATGTATTGGGGCGACTTTAGCCTTGACTTAGGACCTTAAATGGAATTCCATAAGTATAGGCTTACGCGGGGTGAGTCAGAATGATTCCGGATTTGGGGCTATTATTTGGTTGGAAAAAGTTAATCTTGCTATTTCGGGGTTGCGGTGAAACACTGACAACAGGGTTAATCTGGGTTGAGTTTAAGTTGGGGGAATTGGGACAAAATGGAAAATATTGCTAATTAAAATTGTCGAAATTACCTTTGGATGTCGGCTGTTGAAAGGTTCGTGGCGGATGAATCCTAGACTAACACCTAATTGTTGGGAGCACCACGCAGAAAACCACGAGAGATTGAGTTCGTGTTGTTGTTGTTGGTTGCTGTTAGAATTAAGATTAAGTTAAGAGTGTACTTAGGCATAAGAAAAGGGCGAATGGCTATGGGCCAAGGCTCTTGTAAATAAATTCAAATTCAGAAAACCAAGCGAGCTCGAGCCAATACAATTGATGTCAAACATTAAGCACAGGTAATTCATACGCTATAAATTGTTACAATTTATCACGTAACAAAGGGTTTGATCACATAACATCATCACACCTAACAATGAATATAATTTCGAGGTAACAATGGGTCGTTATCATATGACGTCATGTGCACCTTGGGCTTGGTCGATTCACAAACGACGTCATCAAAGCAACTTCGGCTGGCATGGCACAATTTCAACGTTTGAGATCCGGAATTTTAAACTCGCAACACCACGTCGGCGTGTCCATTAGCGTAACGACTTGATTAATTTTATTTTATTTGTTTTTTTTTTAGTGGCGAGACTACGTCGAACACCAATGTGAAGAAGTCTGGAGTGCCTCAAGCGTATGGGACGTCACATCCGGTCAGTGCGTCACTACCTACCCGGCTAAGAAAGTTTATTACACCTTCTTTTCGGCAGCCTTGTTCTTTCTGCCCATGACGGTCATGACGGGGACTTACTCCATGCTCATCTACCGATTGTGGATGTCTCAGTTGCCAGGGGAACGAAGCGATGCTGCCGTCATGACGCAGGCAAGGTCTAAGAAAAAGGTGAGAGCACGGCATGTGTGCGTGTGTCAATGGGGGGGGATTATTAAAAAAATTAATTTTAATTAACATTTGCGAGTTGCAGTGTGACTGTGGATTGATCTGCTATAAGCCTTGCCTAAGTTCAGTTTTAAAGGCGCCTCTTCACCATTTCCAAGGCTACCTGGATTCAAAGGCTTAACGTTAGAAATTCGACGCGTCGTCCAGTTAGCCACCGATTCTGCCACCAGTCGCGCTACTTACACCCCAAAAACGAACTGCTCTAGCATACGGACTGAACTGTGAAAGGTACGTGTGACACGCGATAGGCGGATTTTAAACTTAAAACACTGCATTGACACCAAATTATTAAAATTTAACAACAATGGTTTCACGCTATACGTACCTCTTTTTTCACTCGACGACAAAACAAAGCCTCCGGAGGTTTAATTTCATGAATTTCAAGCAGAAGAGCAACCAAGGTACGTGTGTATTGTACTGTATGATACGCTACGGCGTTTTCAATTCTCATTAAAAATGTGTTAAACGATCCTTTGACGTAGCAGTAAATCGTCCGAAGACTTCAATAATAGTCACCATTATCGTAAAATGATGTTGGTTTAGCGCTGCAACACCGGTAAATCCAATAATGAGAAGATATCACGTTTTTTGTCCATCTCGCATACACTAATCAATGCTACGATTGGGGGTTTTCGTTCTTCGTGCTTTCAGTTCAGCGGAACGCTTGGACGACGCTTCTAGCATGCTATGTGAAACCGAGCGTTAAGTCTATTAAATATAGGTAGTATTGCCATTTCGACAGCGTTGCCCATATTCTAAACACAGCATCCACCTTCCGGATTCCCCGTCATCCAATAGGCTGATGCGGGTCACGTGATCTCGTTTTCGTTTTCGAAAATCCCCGCGGCGCTGCTGGGAATAGTGTTGTTCCATTTGTTATTAAATTTTACCGCTATTTTCGTTATATTTGCTCGAAGATTCGACGGTGCTGCATCTAGGATTTGAAAAGGTGAAAAGGCGCCTTAAAGTCGTTAAATTTTCGACTATAATGTGGCCGAATGCTTCCATGAAATCTATAATTTGAGTTTTTTAGCACGAAACTCCTTTCCAGATTTACTGGAAATTTGCTGGAAAAGAGGCG